>WIDE01000006.1:483745-754606 GCA_015039315.1 Clavulina sp. PMI_390
TTCACATCAACCTGCCATCATCCAACCACCGTCTTGGCACCAAGAGATTCACCGGGTCTCGGCCACCCCACCCGCAGCAGCGCATCCTTTTTTGGCTTGGGCGCTAAATTATTATACGCACACGACCACCTTACTGACGAATGGCAACAAGAGTAGAATACCACTAGTAATTACAGGTGTACAGGTAGCAATAGGAATATGGTCTCATCTAACTACTAGGAGGAGGATTAGGCGGAATATGAGGACTAGCAGAGGGCAGGCGAGGTGTTGAACTTGATTGTGGCGTTTGGGCCAAGCTTGTGGACGCTGAGGCTTGTGCTTGTGCTTGTGCTTGTGCTTGTGCTTGCTGCTGTTGATGCTGAAGCTGCTGCTGCTGTTGTTGAAGCTGCTGTTGTCTCTGTCATCAAAACACATTGTCAGTGACAGTCCCCATGAACAGATGTGTTCAAGAACGACGAACCATGTATACCTGGATCCGGTTGGCCTCTGCGCTACCTAGTGGAGGGGCGCCGTTGACACCACCCAACACGCCGCCAACCCCCAACGCGGCTCGATTATACGCCATCGCAGCTGCAGCTTGAGCTTGCGCTTGTGCCTGTGCGCTCACATTCACGCCCCCCTGTGCCATCTGGGCAGCAGCCATTCCAGCAGGAGTGGCAGACGGCGGGCGCCCATTGAGGTTAGGATTCGTGGGCATGCCATTCATATTCGGGGTGGCGGTTGGGTTTGGATGTGCGAGTGCGGGTGAGGAGGCATGAGGGACAGGGGAGGATGAAGGGCCAGCAGCAGATGCAGCACTGACGACGGGAGTCCCTTGCTGAGGGAACGCGCCGGACTGTCCTGCAGCTTGTTGCTGTTGCTGCTGCTGCTGCTGCTGCTGCTGTTGTTGTTGTTGTTGTTGTTGTAACTGCTGTTGCTGTTGCGCTGCAACAAGTTGTGCATAAAGTGCGGGGTTATTCTAGGATAATGTTTGATACGCGTAAGTGAAGGACCCGGATAAATTTGACACGAAATGCCCCCACCTGTTGGAGCTGAAGGAGTTGGGCGCGATTCGCCAGCTGCTGGACGGCTGCTTGTGGAGGGCGAACCTGCCCATTGGGCGCATTGATCCCCACTCCCAGGGCTGCTTGTGGTCCTGTTGGCGGTCGCTGCTGACCAGCAATGTTGGGCACTTGAGGTACACCCTGTCCTGGTTGCTGGCCTTGTCCCTGTTGCCGAGCCTGTTGGTCGAAAATAAACTAGATGTGAGAAAACGGTCTTGAAACATGGAAGTGTTCCTTGACCAGGCACCCACCATCAATTGAGCATGTTGTGCGCGCTGCTGGTTCTTCATTTGCTCGAGCTGTGCCCGTTGCTGTGCGAGGTCGCGCTCATACTTTCGCCTGGAGAGCTCGGCGGGTGTGAGCGGTTTCCCTTGGGCAATCTCAACGTGCGTATTATGTGGCGGGACGCGACCCTTCACCGCTGCAAGTGCAAGAGTGTAAATTCGTTTAACACGATTGAGAAAGATGAAGAGGATACGATGGAGAATATGTCACTGACTGGGCTTCGCTTCTTTAGCACGCTTGTCCTTCATCTTCCTAATCACATCCATCAAGATGCTATGCCTCATAGGTCTTCTCCCTCCAGCAGATCTTGCAGCATTGATCAGTGCAGGCAGCCTTCTTCCACTCGCTTGCTGCGCCGCCTTATTCGCCGCTTCCCTACGCGTCATCGCGCTAGGGCTGTTCGTCACACCTGGTGAGTCGGGAGGTTTATCTTTATCGTCACCCATCAGGGTTCGATACCGCTTGTAGCAGTCCCACGGTCCGCGCACGTCTGTAGCAATCGTAATGCGGGACGAGTTGAGCACGTCGCTAATCAAGTTCCAGTTGCCTGGGTACTGCCCATGAAGGGTTTTCAGCAAAGCATCTTCATCGCTGTTCCAGACAAAATTGAGCGAGCGCGACTCGCTGTCTTTGGGCTCATGGGGGAGCGACAAATGAGTATGGAGGTGCTCTCGCTTGGTGGTCCCCTGGAACATGGCTGGTTGGTGAACAGGAAAGGTCATGTCAGCAGCAAGCACAACTTTCGATCAATGTCGAGAAACATACTAGTCGTGGGCGGATCAGGTGAAGATTTGGACGATTCTCTCGATTCTTCGGTCACAGGTATCTCGCTTGCTGTCTCCCATACACCGTGGAGGCGCTTCGCACCTGGTTGGAGGGTACTGAGCAGGATGTTCTTAGAATCCATCAGACGACTCGTGTATGTCAGCCTCCCAACGCTCATACCGCTCTCGTCAACCCTCTTGTCCTTCTTGGAATCAGGAGCATCCAGAGACGGGGGCGCGCCAAACTCGTAAACAGCGAGCTCAGGGAAGAGTGTGTGCAGGTCAATGTCGTCCTTATTAGCATCTGGTTCACGATCCTCCAAAGAGAGGCCTCGGTTGAACAATTCGGAGAGATCAATGGTGGTCTCCTCCAAACTGAGATCAAGAATGGGGCCACGTAGGAGCTTGGGGTCCAGTAAGCTCCCAGCAGTCGACGATAGGGCCAAGTCTTCCTTCCCTGCTTTTAGCCCAGTGGTCTTCGTTGTAGCAGATTCCTCAATAGGGGTTGCGGGCGGTAGAACACTTTCAGCTTTGGGCTCAAGCTTGACGCGAACCTGGCCAGCAGCAGAAGTGTCGCCAGCATCTGGCCGAGAGGCAGAGCGACTGCGACTAGGCGCATCGTCTGCTTCGCCCTCAGCATCCACCTCCATATCCTGCTCCTCAGTTTTGGGATCTGCACTGGAAGATGCAGGTGCTGCTGGTTGGGGTTCCGCGAGCTCAATCGTCATATTTGCAGCCTGATCAGGTTCCTCCTTGGTGCGAAGAAGGCTCGTTTGGATTTCCAAGGGTGTGATGCCAGGCGGGGGTGCGGGAGTAGATGCAGGAGGATCTACGACAGCAGCAGATATAGCACGGGCAGCACTTTGCACACTAGCACGATCGTCATCGTCGTCATCATCGTCGTCGCCTTCCTCCTCGTCTTCTTCTGCCGAAAGCTGGGTCAACTTTGCGATAACATGCTTCTTTCGAGGCAGGGCGTGGGGTGGTGTGGGGACAACAATATCCTCTCGTTCAGGCCCATCAACATCCATAGCATCTGGACGAGGGCTTAGACGGCGCCGCTTCGCGGCTGGAGGACCACTGCTGCCCTCCAGTATCTCAACTTCGACCTGTTCAGCATCACGAGCATCCTCATCCGTGTCGTCCCTGACAATAGTGTAATGGTGCTTGAGCAGTTCTCGTTGTGATTCATCCGCGTAGAAGAACTCGGCGGCAGAATAGGCGAGATCCATGGCTACCGCAAGCTTCCATTTACGCTCTTCCTTGAAATCCGTTTGCAACCATTTCTGAAAGGGGAGCAGACGCATTAGAGCTCTATTAGCCCATGAGATGGCGGGAACTCACCATCTCGTCCAAGAGGTAGTCCCAATGACTTTTATACAACGTTGGGCCCCGCTGCTTCTTAGGTTGTCGGAAACTCCAGACCATCGTCGCCTTGAGTTCTTGTATCCTTTGCAGAGCTTTCACGTATCGGACTTCATGATACATCACCTGTAGAACCTAGTCAGTGCCGCATTCAAGTCGTCCCCTTTGAGAATAATACGAACCTCCCATTCGCGTGTCGTGATACATTTTGTTGACTTTCGCCCAACTCGAGATGCAGGATTTATGGTCATCACAGCATCCCAGCGATCGAGGTCAACGACCGGCGTTCCGCTAACTGTATGACGCTTGCTAGAAGATTTCTTCTTCTTTACGGGCTGCTCGGGTGGTAATGGATAGAGGGATGCCGCATATTCGGATACTAATGGTGCAAGGTCGGCTGGAATGGTGGTGTCGGAGGGTGCAGGATTTTCGACGGGATCCTTGGATGCAGGGGGCGCAGCTATGTAGGAATTCTCATAATGCATCGGAAGATGGATAGTGGGGGTTGGCAGGAGCAAGGAAGGGTTGATTGTGGTTCGAGGGACATGCCGCTCGTAAACTGCTTCCCCACCACCATCATCTATATGAACGAATTGAGCGGGTGTGGAGATAACGTTTGTCATTGGCGCAGGTGGGGACATCATTTCCGCGTCTGGTTGTGTAGATAGTTTAAACGTGGCCCGTACTGGCGACTGTGAAGGGCTGAGGGATAGAGGCGGTGCGCTCGGCTCGGTTGACGGCGTCGGAGCCATCACAGGAGTTTCACGGCGGACAATGGGAGAAGCCGTGGATCTCTTAGGCGAGCTCGCGGCAGGCAATGGCTCCTTCTCCTGCACCGTTGAAGGAGACTCTGCTGGTTCCTCCTCAGAAAGGTCTGCAAGAGCAGGAGAGAATTCGACACTATCGATCGGTTTGTGGTTTCTACACGAAGTGGAATTTAATCGGATTCATAGAGCAGCGAGATATATCGACAGGAGACTTACGGATTCAAAAGTCCATATTCATGGAGGAAAGACTGCAATTCCGGAGTCTCCTCTCCAGCTCGAATGCTCGAGGCAGACAGGCCACTTGTCTGAGTCATCAGGTGCCATAGATCGCGTAGAAGACTCTGGTGGCCCTCTATCCGCTGTCTATACGCGAAATAGGGTGAGACTTCCATTAGTCTGGGTTCGCCACATGGCTCACTTGCTCTCAGCTGTCTTCTTCCCAACAGCTCGAACTCGCGCCCTTACAAGCTTGGATTCCGATTCCATAGTGGCTCTTTACGCGAAATTAGGACGCGTTGTATGGCTTATAACATCAAAAATCGCGCAGAGTGTGGTGTGGCCAGAGGAATCGCCGAAACAGGAAGGTGCTTGTTGGTTGAATGGGTCACGTGGTCGAACAAAGTTCCTCCCCAGTCTCGCAGGTGAATCTTTCATGGGCACCGTCCAAGGCCAGCGCAGCCTTGATCCATGTAAATGGTGCCATATCCGATATTTACACCCGCCTGGCCTCTATGTTCCTACAACGGATGTCTTCGGCTTTGGTCTTTATCTTATGCAAGTTCTCCCGTCCTCACCCGTTCTATTGCTCCCCAGCTCAGACCCAATCGCAACACTGAAGAGTATCAGTAATAATACTAAAGATCGAGCTGATCAAATCGTAGACTTGATACCTATCTTCGACTTGACTTGGCCACATTTTATGACTCAAGCGCAGCTCTGGAGCCACGCTCTAGGATTAGGTTATCGACTTAACAGCAGTAAGAGTACTGCGGGCATAAAGTAGCATTAAGATTGATTGCACCATATCTGCTGCATAATCCCTTCAATGAACTGAGTCAGGTGATGCTGCGTGGAACGTTGTCGAACCTGCGCGAACTTGAGCGAACTTGAGAGAACGTTCGACGCAGTTCGTGAATCGTCCGCTACCTTCGAGTCTGACGCGGCCCCTGGGGCTCGAAAAGTATAAATTGCTGCCTCCCCACCAGCTATGCCCCTCCTCACACAAATCAAACCGATTACTCGCATACCTCCAACCTCCAAACCCATCCACCCCACACACAAAACTCCATACACCATGTCTTTCTTCCTGTCCAACTCTCGCGAGCCCTTCGTTACCTTTGGTGACGTTGCTCAAGTTCTCGATGGTGCCATATTGGGTCCTAACTATCATCGTCACCGATCCAACCCGCTTCGGCGAGTGCACCGCGGTGCTGCCGAACCCACATCCTTCCAGCCCAGGTACGCCCGTGGATTCAAGCATACTCTTCATCACCCTAATGCTGACCTACCTCGCATCAGGCTCGATGTCCACGAAGGCCCCAACAATACCATAGTCGCCTCATTCGAGCTCCCGGGCCTGAAGAAAGAAGACGTCTCCATCGAATTCCACAACAATGAGCTCATTGTTTCTGGCGAAACGAATTTCACTACCACCGCCGCATCCCCCGAACCTGCTCCCCTATCTGATATGGTCATCGTCGATGATGCCAAGGATGGTGAGGAGGCCACTTCTGCCCTTGCCACTGCTGAGGCTAGTCCCTCTCCAAGCAGCCCAAAGTACTTGATCCGCGAGAGACGTTTCGGCAAATTCAGGCGATCGATCGCGCTGCCCGAGGGCACACAGCCAGAGAGCATCAGTGCCTCCATGGAGAACGGCGTGCTGACTGTCACCTATCCCGCTGCGACCCCTGAACAGGCACCAACAAAGATCACCGTTCAGTAGGCATATCTCTAGCTAGCATGATCACAAATGCCAGCGCTTTTCGGGTCCTTATTTGCACATATTGTAATAGTAGATTATCTTAGTAGCTTTGGACTCTACCCTATGCATTAATCACTTTTGTTCATTGATGATCGTTTGACTGAAAGCACCTTGTCCGAGCCTGATATAGTATGAATCGAAGGGTACTTAGATTCAGAATAAACATTTCTTTGAGTATATCAGTGAGATCAAACCAAAACTTAGATGTAGGAGCATAACTTGAAAAAAGCAACGTCCTAGAGTTCCATGACCATAATCGTAAACCAACAACCAGTTCCTTCTCCAACCTCATCCGTCCCAAAATCAATACAGCAGCTTACAAGCAAGCTGGAAGAGCAAGCGCCAAACTCCGCACAGGTCGGCCCTCCTCCAGCTTAAGTGCCATCGCAAGGCACTCGCGCTGCTTTTCCTTGCGTCCCTGAAGGCCCACCGCCTTGGCGAGGAAGTACCAAGCCTCGGGAATGTTCCAGCCCACCGCCCTTCGTGTGAACGAGTCGAGCATCCCAGCAGCCATATCAATAGCCTCCCGACGTACCGACTCTTCCGAGCCAGCAGGATCGAGGAGCGAAACATTCGAAGAAGGGGTGAGGAAGAGCTGAGCAAGGTGAACTGTTGCCGCGGTGTTGTCCGCGTCGATCATAAGGGCTTTGCCAAGCGATTCGGTTGCTTGGTCATGCTCGTGAATAGCAGAGAGGTACAAGGCATACTGTGGATGACGCGTCAGAAATATCAGCAAATCATGATGAACGTACCCATAATTTTGGCCAGAGGAAATGGTACTCACTTGAACCCAGACGTTCGGGTTTTCTTCGTCAAGGACCTCGGCCTCCATGATAGCGCCTTTTGCCTGGTCCAGCCTCCCCATCCTTCGGAACGTTGCTGCAGAGGTTAGCCAAATCTCCGACAATAGCCGGTTTTCCTCCAACGTGCGACGAGATGCACCATATGCAGACGGGAGAGTAGGAGACTCTGGTCGCTCTGGAGAACCTGCGAATGAGCTGTGCCCATTGTACGAAGAGCCAACCGGAGAGCGTCGTCGAGAGTGGATTGATGATGCCTGATAATACTCTGGGGCATGAAGATCTGGGAGATCAGGAGCCCGCCGTCAGTCCACATTCATGATCTGTCTTGAGGTAAGAAACATTTACCTGGTGCTGAAGTATAGGAGCTTGTTCGACGGAATGATGTTCCCGAGGAAGCGGCTCTTGAATTCTTTTTCCGATTCAAAGGGTTCAGCGGTCGGTGGCCCTGTAGGATGCGCTTAGAGACAGAAAGCTTATTAGTGCTCGCCGACTGCTGTTGCTGGAAAGCAAGAGGATATGCCGAGGGTGGTGGTTCTGTCGTTGTAGGACTCGTTGGCATCTGGACCTCGATACGTGGGATATCCAGCGAAATGGGGCCTGAATGCTCTGTTCTGCTTATCTGTTCAAAAGATGTATCTGCGGTCAACGTGAGCAAGGAATAAAGTTAGATCATACGTCCTAGCACACAAGAAGTGCCAAAATAACGAACCTCGTGTTGATCCATCTGGGGGCCCACTCGGGCAATGTCCAGAGAAGAACGCAAACACATCAGGCCACCGTTCATTCGCCCTCTCTGCCCCCTCGTACCGCTCGGAGAGGACTAATTGACTGAGCAATAATTGAATCGATGCGGTAAACTTTTCATGAGTCTGCATGAACGGAACGATGGGGATTGGATAGTGCAGATCTGCGGGAGAGGGTAGGATCCCTGCTTTGGGGGAAATGATAAATTTGAGGGACTTGGAGGACGCTGATGGGATTGCTGGGGGAGCAGCCAATGAGTCGGAATGGTCTGGGGTGGAATCAGCAGCAACAGCTGAACCATTGGATGCACCAAAGTCTTGTGCATCGACACCAGGCTCCAGCTGCTTATGCTCGCCGTTCCCAGTTGCCACTGGCTCTTCCGCTTCCCTATCTGGGGTTGAGAGGGCCATATCCTCGTGTGTTTTCACAATCCCTAGCTCAAGGACCTGCAGGGCATTTTCCCAGTCTTCTTGTGCAGTGAGGAGGAGACCTAGGAGGTGCCACGTCCGCGCATCATTGGGAGCGAGCTCTACAGCCTGGCGGGCGGATAGTACCGCAGCGTCAACATCTCTCAGAGCCGATTGTATGCAAGCGAGGTGATAGAAGGCTGTTGGAGATGAAGGGTCAAGGGTGGTTGATTCGAGTAGGTGGTCTCGAGCTTGTGTCAAGTGTCGCGGCCGCTCAGTCTCACTATGTTCTAGACAAAATACCAGTGAGTCAGAGAACGAGAGGAAGATGAAGTGAATATCAATAGATTTACCAAAGTCGACGGCGCGCGAACTCAGCACCCCTTGCGTAGCAAGGTATTTGGCACGCGTCTTGGATGGCCATTTCCGCGCAGGTGAGGCATCAGAAGCAGCCTCCGTCGGGTCAGGAGTCGCATCTCCAATAACGTCCCTCGCAATAGCCATCATCCTCTTCGCTTCCTTGACGTCCTCATCCCCTCCGTACTTGCACATCATCCTTACGCCCATCAGAAGAATGTCAAGGAACACGTCGTCTGCATCCGCGTCCTCCTCTGGAGCTCGCTCCAACCCGTCTGCTTTTTCATCCAGCTCCTCCGCAATAGTATCTGGATGCTCGGCTGGGAGGTCAGTCGGCCGGCGCTTCAATTGCAGCGACACAGCTCCAACCGCAGTTTGTCGATTCTTGGAGACTAGCTGCACGTAGAGGTGGAGCGTCCGCTTAGATTTGTCAAAGTCCCCGGTGGCAAGTTGTAGCCGGACGAGGTGGCGCAGGATGCGTTGGGAGTGGAATGTTAGGCGAGTACCCCACCACATGATCTATGGATGATGAGGTAGAGGAATCAATCAGTATGGGAAAAACACTCTGAAAATATACTCAACAAGGAAAACCTACATCAATAATCCACTCTGCCTCCTGTTCATCACATCCACCCCTCTCCCAAATGCCCATACACAAATCTACGAAATCGTTCACATCCCAGTTGACTTCTCCCGCCCTCGGGAACACAGTGGATGCCTCGAGGGTTTTTTGTAGCTGCTCTGCGCACTCGTGCGCATCTTGGTACCACGTCTTTCTCCGCGCAGCCACCACAGAACCCGAAGTCGGTGAGGGAAGAGAAGTAGAGTTTGAGATGGAGAGCGATGTGGGGCGGGGGAATGGAGGGGCGAGGCAAAGACCACGGAGGTAGAGGGAGAAGACAGCCGCGGCCCCGATGGGGCGGAAGGTTGGCGGCCAGCGGTAGGCATAATCACGATATATTTTGAGGTATGGAAGCGCAACCTCCACAGGTCTTGAGAGACAAAGAGAGTGCATGAGCGATAAAACAGTTACAGGCCCAATGACGAGTCTAAGAAATACTTACAGCCTCTGTGATGCGACGATTGCTCGCCGTCTCAGCAGCCGTTCAACCCATCGCCACAGCTCGCGCTGATCGCGAAACGAAGCAGCGTCTGACTTTTCTGATTTGGCCGTCGTCGATATTGACCCATGGGACGAAGGAATGAGCCCAAGTGTCTCGATGAGTTTGGCTCCAGCATCATAGGCTTTCAAGGCATCTGAGACGTGGTTCAGGCTTTCTTGGGACATGCCTGCAAGAGTTGAGTGGTCAGAAATACAACACAGTATACACAACTAACTGGTCCCCCTGGGCAAAGGCCGCTTGTTACCTTCCTCACATCTCCCTCGTATCCTCTCCACGGCTGCCCACAGCTCCTGGGGGGAGTGCTTGTTGCCCGGCGCAGCGTCCCGGAGCCTCTCCGTAATCGATAAAGAGGGAGGCACGGAAGAGGTCTTGGGGGCGGGGGAATCTATCGAAACAGAGGATAAGATCGACAAGCACTCGCTGGGATTACCCAGAGCATAGGCGAGATGTGCTTTGGTGAGCAGAACGGACTGTGAAGAAAAGAGGAAAGAACAATCAGTTCTGCTTGTATGGAATTGAACAAGGAATCACTCGAGACTGACCTCGTTAATGGTCGAAGTCTCGCCTAGGCTTCCCAAACCTTTCAAGATCTCTTGAACCTCGTCCTTTCGCTCTTCACGCAGCTGGCCCTCGGAACCCAAGCGAAGAGGGGTCTTTCGATCAGCCAAATCATAATCTAGATTCTCCAACGATATCTTCCGAGCAGAAGATGGCGAAGTTGACGAAGAGCCGATGAGGAGCAGCGAAACCGCTTGGAGAGACGAAGCAAGATTTGCAAAGTCTTTTGATGAGGCAATATTTTTGAGGTCAATCGTCGGCGTGATGAGAAAGCAGATTCGCCGTGCAAGAAGGGATTTAAATAGACATGTGAGACCATCACAACCATGAAGTAACGAAAAGATCAGCCCCTCTGTGTGGATGTGCTTGCAAAAGCTTTGGACCGCGCACCGTCATTCCCAGTGTGCTTCCTATATTTTCTGAGCAGCTCAGACCAGCTGAGTGTCGGGGCGGTCGTACCAGGTATACTGCCCGGTGTCGATTCGGCCCATGCGCCGCGGAGCAACGCTGCGTGCAGCTGCTGCGTATAATGTGTCCCCTTTGGATTTGGTATTGAATGCGGCTGACTTGGGCCTGCCGTTGTGTTTGTCGCCATGAGAGACGATGCCTATAGCACAAGCGAGCGGGGAGACGGAGGGGAGAGAGACGACGAGAAAGAGAGGGAGACAAGGCACGGACGGCCGTTTCAGAGTTTGGGCGTTCAACGATTCAATACAAGTGCCAGTGACGGCGTTGTTTGCGAACGTTTGTCAAAAGGAGCGATAATCCACGCCCGAGGATCCACCCACACAGAGTTAGAGTCATTATTCGTGCTTAGAACGGGAAGCAACCAACAAGGAGAGAGGAAATGGCTTACCCCACAGCATCCCAAGATAAAGCCAAAACACATTGGTTTGTGTGACTGTCGTGAGCGGAGTTCCTCACTGTCCTGGGTCCGCCCGTTGTGATGTCATTGGGTTTTTCACATCTGAGTTTTTCACGAGGGGCGATTTCAAAAAACCTAGATCGATACGTCTCTTTTTGTTCAGGCCAATCTCGCCACCTTGTAGCTCCCGGCGGTTCAGTGCTGCACGCGATGAGACTCCGCTTTGGTACGCCAGAACGGCTCGGGAGGTTCTAAGATATTCCGATCCGGCAACATGCTCATCCGCGGCCACGGATGGAGAATTTCGGATACAAGTTTTGTTCGTGGATAGAGCCGTATGCATCCGACTCCGATCCGATCCACTCAGACCCTCGATTCTGAAACAAGCTCACAAGTGACACGCAGAATAGCATGATGTATACGGCATTACTATCGCTGCAGTCTACGACGCTGGCGGAAAAAAAATCTATCCAAGAGAACGAAGAATGGAAAAAAGAATATCTACAACATAATCACCTTCACAGCCCTATCCTCTTCCGCACCAATCAGGTCTTCGTATGCCTTGAGGATAAGTCCACAGTGAATCTCAATCTTTTGCATCTTGATCCCAAACGTCCCGCGCGCTCCACACGCACACGGCTCGCGCCAGTACCGAGCCTCGGGAGAGTCAACGTCATCCATCCTAGACTCTGGCAGTGCTACTTCGCGCCGCGCCGACGAATATTGCGGTTCGGGATGCCATGGGTTACCACCATGGTTCGAGGTGCCTTTGTAATGCACGTCAGACGCTGGGAGGAACGTCATGTTGAGCACTGAGGCCGCCGCGGCGTAGGACATGCAAGGGGTAGTGCGCGTATGCGTCGACCCTGATTTAGGTGCATCTGAGAGAGTGATGGGGCGTGAAATGGGGGCATCTCCAAAGCAGGAGTGTCGGATCTGTTAGTCCGCAAAAAATAATTGTGTGGAGTTAGAATCATAATGCCACAGCTTTTTTTCATGCCCAGGAGAGAGAAAGAGAGAAAGAAAGGAAACTCACGCGCTCCAGCCCTTTGGTAATTGTGCAATTATACTGATACGTGAATCCACTCTTCCTCAGCGGGGCTCCTTTGCCGCGAGCGGCACGAGCACCAACGCTAGTATTGGATTCGGCATCGCTCGCAGCTCCTGATGATTCAGACTCGTAGCCTTCATCCTTTGTCTCCACCTTGACCTCCCTCCTAGCCATCGTCAGGCTCCACAGCACCGTGCGGAAACTCTCAAACGGCATCTCAATATCAATGGGGAAGGGCACATCCTCAGCGGAAAACTCAAAGGTTGCTCGCGGTGAGTAGTAAGAGGGAGGGACTTCTTGTTCGCCGGAGGAAGCAGGCGAGGAGGAAGAGGAGGAGGATGTAGGAAGGGAGGACGGGTGAGAATAAGGCTTGTCTGGAAAGCTCGTGGTGGTGGCTTGTGAGCAGCCGGCGGTCGATTCAGACAATAACTCTAGATCGCACGTCTCAACGCGAGAAAAAGTGAGGGCATGTCGCCGCTTGTAACTCCCATCCATGGGCAAGCCGACTTCAAACTACATGGGTAGGATTTGATTGATCGAGGGAGGGAGGGAGAGAGTGGAATGGCGGGATTCAAAATTAGCGTGCGAATCTCGCTTCGACCATACAGGGATGGATGGATGCCCTGCTGGATATACGTGATGATGAGGATAACACTCACCCTGGCATTGAACAGGTCTCCATTCCTCGAGTCTGCGTGCAAGAGGCGCGAGGCGTGGCGGCGCATGAGGAGGGAAACGAGGGCGAAGAAGCGGCGCGAGACCAACATGCATTGGACGAGCGAACGAACGGGGAGGTACTCGAGCGCGTCCATGAGCAGCTCAGTAGGGAGGAACTGTAGGACATTGACGCCAGCACCGTTCGCCGATGCGAGCAGCAGTGCATTTTGCTCGTGGCACGCCTCGGAATCTTGTCGGCCTGGTTTGCCTGAAATGACGTCGTGTGGCCCGGAGTCGCGCGAGCGTGTAGAGTTGTTCATCTCCTGAAGAAACTCGAGCCTGGCGGCGGACATGATGTCGAGCCAATTCGGGACGCCGTCATAGATCGACATTGATCGCGGGATCGAGGTAAGGGCAGGGGCAAGTTAAGGGGAATGTGCGGCAGGCGCAAATGGTGGGTGGGTGGGTGGGGGGCGCGAAACTGAGGAAGGGACGGAAAGCTGGGTAGACTTGCCGGGTTTTTGTAGCTCGACAGGACGGGGGGGATACTAGTAGGGCCACAGAATTTAAACTGGGCCGCACTCAATCGCCATATGCATGTGTGGGTCGGCCTCTGTCGGGTTTATGCAACTAATATGCAGCCGCGGACTTGTTGGCGCGATAAGGGGGAAACACGCCAGGTAGGGTTCGAATGGGACGATAATATTGATAGCTCGCCATGAACGCCCGGAGATTCTCATCACTGACTCATTTGGGTGGGTTAGATACGGTCTCAGGTGCCCGCTTTGTGATGGTTATGGCGCGGAGTGGTGGCCTAGGGAGCCCAGGGGCCGTGTTTTGTGCCCCCGTGGTCTGCGCCGATCCAGGTGGAACAGCCGATGCTGCGTACACTCCCCGCCGGGACACCGTGCACCCAAAAAATAGCCTAGATATGCGAGGGATTTTGTCGGCGGAATTCGATTATGAATAGAAGATTATAGTACAAGTATATATTGATTGGTAGTAGCAGTACGACACGATGTATGTATGTATGAAGAGACGTGAATCCCGGATGGAGGTGATGCTGCTGCAGTGTGAAGTCTTTCGGAAACCCTATGCGAGAAACATGGGAGCGCATTTGGAGCACCAAATAGGAGCGAGGGGGATAAAGAGCACCGGGTGGATCAGCGGACGAAACGCAGTTTGCCCTTCATTGGTTGTGCGGGACCAACACGGCCGTATTCCTCAGAGTATTGGCGATACGCTTCACGGAGGTGTTCAGGTGCGAGAGCACCTGTTTCCCCTTTTGCTTTTTGGATCTCTCGTGCTGCATAGTAGGGGGAGAAGGATACGCACGTACGGTGAGCTATACCTGACTGGTGGCGACGAATAAACTAACGACTTTACCTTTCTCGACCATCTCAGCGACAAAGACTTTGGCCACGCCGCCAATCATGGGCAATGCAGCTGGATTGGGGTTGTTCATTCCGACATTCCCAAGCACCTAGTTTGTGATGTAATTGATTGCATCAAGATATATACGCTTTGAGAGAGAAGTAAACACGCAGTTTGCTCACGCGTTTGATAGCAGGACCCTTAAAGGCCACACTTCGGAAGAGACTCAGACGCTCAGACTGCTCAGTGTCAAAGGTCTCATGCATAAGTCTAGTACAACAAGCGACATGAAGCAACACATGGATATGTCAATGATTCGAAGCGGGGGCTGGGTGGAGAGGGAGGCACAGGGGCAGCAGGGGGGCAGCAAGCACCTCATGTCTTCATTGATTTGACCAGAAAAGGCAGCCTGCTTTGCAATCTCATCATCCTCGAATAACGCGTCGTCATCTTCGTCGGCAGCAGCAGCGGCGTTCTGCTCGCCCTCCTTGGACTTTTCTGCGTCGGGGAGCAGCGCCTCGTCCTCTTCCTCGTCGTCGACCTGATCGGAGGGTTTTGCGGGAGAAGACATGTGGTGCGGCGGGATGCGTGACACAGGCTGTTGTGACTTCCGGGTGACTTGGCAACGCGCTTATTGCAGGTTGATCAGGGATTAGATAATCCTGATTAAGCTCGCCCTTTCCCTTCCCCCGTGTCTCGTCTCTCGCCAAGTCTCTTCTTCCTTGTTCTCGTCCTCCGGGTCGTCGTCGTCGTCCGCCACGACAGCCCTCCTCACGTTCTCTTGCTTATCTTCACGCTCTCTTTTGTCGCGGTCCACACATCGTCCTCTCGGTGTGAAACGGCCCTATTCATTCTTTTTTCCAGCATTCCTTGTCAGTGCCTTGATATCGGAACACACCGTCCCATCCTAGATCCCTGCGCCATCACGACCACTAGCAACGATGGCAGGAAATCTCTCATTTGACCCGGTCATGAGCCAGCTCTCTGTCGTCTCCGTGCGCGCAGTCTCCAGTGCATCGGTCGCATCCGTATCTCTGGCTTCAATTGCTTCAGTCAAAGCCCACCCAACCACAACCACCTCTAGCTCTCACAAGGCAGCCTCAACGCCTAGCCCTGGCGTAGCAGCCGAGAGCACGCACTCTACTACCACCACTCACAAAGCCACTTCGTCCAAAAAGGGCAGTGCTACCAAGTCTACAACATCTGCGACTCATTCATCCACCAAAGGTGCCACTCAAGCGTGAGTTTTCCCTCCTTATCATGCCCGTCTGATGCATGGCCCTGATGATCGGCAATGCAGTAAACATGGCACGTCAGGAGGCGTGATTGCCGCCGTTGTGATTATTGTTCTTCTTGTCGCAGCCGGAGCAGCCTTCTTCCTCTGGCGCCGACGCCGACAGCAGAACTCACGGCAGCGCAGTGGCCTTTGGCTAGAGAGTGGCTCCAAGTATGCTGGCATCTTCCGGAAAGGCGGCGGCGGCGGTGGGGGTGGTGGAGGGGGTAGCAATAGGAACATTGGCGAAATCTCCCCTGCCAAGCCCTACATGTTTGATGGCAATGGGTCTCTCGATCCTCGTCCCTTTAGCCTTCCACCCCCCGCCCCACCGCCCAAGGGCCAGGAAGAGAAGGACGAGTCTGACGACTTGTTGGAGGTCCCGACTCCTCACGCTGGCGCTTCTTCTCAAACCAATTTATTGAGCCCGGTTGCTCCTTCTCCTATCCATTCTCCTCGCCCTCGCACTCCAGAACTTCCCAATACTCCCACCTCTGCGTCTCCTCTCGTAACCGAGACAGCCTCCTCCAAGGTAAAGGCTGCCCTTACCGCCGCGGGCATCGACGCCCCGAACCTCACACCCACGATGCCAGCGTCGCGACCCGACTCCGGTCCGATGTTGCTCTACTCGACACCGAGACATAACAATGATTATTATGGCTCCGGAATGGGCAGTCCTCTCGGCATGAGTAGTGCCGCGGGAGCGTCGTCGTCTAATCTCGCTGTGCAACCCTCGGTGAACGCAGCTGAGGACGGTGCCAACGTAATGGCGGCTGAAACGTCTGCATTCAACATGCCTCAGGCTGGTGGTCCAGTCATGCCAAGGCCCATCCCGGTTCCAGGCTTTGAGCTCAACGATCAGAGACACCCTCTCGCATCGACCAGCTCGTCCGTGCCCGTCACACCACTTGTCGCCATGCCTCCTGTCATGCCCACTACACCTGCAGCATTCAAGTCTGTGCCACCTTCCCCCACTTCCCCTCCCCCTCCTGCGTACACCCTCACAGCGCAACCGCTCCCTCAGATCTCCATTCAATCAACCACCTCGTCGCCATTCGTTCCCCCTCCTCCTATTGTTATCAATGGCACGACCGCAAGTGGTTCCTCCCTCGCCTCCACTCCTTCATCTCCCATGTCGCCATTGCACGCCGCCCCGTCGCCACCGCCAGTCAGGCAGCAGCCTCAGCCCCAGGTTCCCCCTCGCAAGGTCTACGCCGTAACACGGACGTACGTCCCTACGCTGCAAGACGAGCTGCAAATCTCCGTTGGCGACCGTGTTATCGTCGTTAACGAGTTTGATGACGGCTGGGCGTATTGCGAGAGGCTTGGCGACGCGGATGGCGCTGCAGGTGTCGTCCCGCTCGAGTGCTTGGACCGCACGAGGAATCTCGCGCTGAGGCTGGAGACAGGGCCAAGAGCGTCTCTGATGCAGAACAGGATTACCATGGCACCGCCCAGTCCAGTAGGCAGCTTTGCTTCGCTGAGCACGATGAGTGAGCGCACGACAGCAGCGCCATCTCCTGTACCTGGGATGAATGCTGGTGGTAATGCTCATGGGGATCCTTTGACGGTTGCCCCGGAACGACTGAGCGCACGCTTCAGCAGCTTCAGCGTAGACTTCTCGGCAGTCGGGAGGATCTAAAGTTGCCCAGCCTGCTGCTGTCTGTCTGTCTGTCTGACAGGCTCTCTCACGACTATTGGGGTGGAGATTGGTATCCATCTATATTTTTCCATCAATGCAACCATGTGCTATACTGCTCATCTTCATTCATTACTGTCGCGCGCTCACGCCCTCCTCTCGCCTGGAGATCCTTTTTATTCCAAATCTATGATTTTGTTTATGTCCCCCTTTGCGGGACAAAGGACCCAGGGCTTCATTCTCTCATTTCGGGGGTTTGCCTAATCTATTTTCTCTCTTTCGGGAACCCCTCGTTTTTCTTTTCCCTTTCGTTTTCGGTTCCAGGCTGTGAATATTCTCTTAAACTTGTAGCACGACGAGACCTCCCCTCTTCCTCATACACCGCTTTGAAGGGTCTCCCTCCCCCCTCCCTTCAAAGCTCCTTGTCTGTTTTTGTCTCTGCCGACCAACCAACCCACGATTGTATTCCTTTCATGGAGTACTTTAGTAGATTTACCAGCTCTCACCTCTCTCCCCATACCATACTCTTTGTAAGCTCTGGTTCTACTGCCGTAGATTATTATATTCAGTCTGTACCACACTTTCATTGCTGGCGTCTGTACGAAGCAGCAACATGAGACCAGTCCTGTTGGTGAGAATCAGGCTGAACTTGAACACTGTGTTCGCTCTGCAACAGAACAGAGCGATCTTGTGTCGTTGAGAAACCTTCGAGATGCCCAGCAATAGTCAACAGGACCTGTCCGTGGTACTCGTCACGGGCTCATACGATCATGAAATCCGATTCTGGGAAGCTTGGAGTGGTATTTGCTCGAGGACTATCACGAGGAACGAGCCTGGGGTATGTCGTATGTTTTGGCCATTGGGCTTCGCGCTTCTGTGTTGCATGTTCCCCACCAGGAACATACTACGAGGCTCTCAATCTTTAGGGGACCTTGCTCATGCTAACGTGGTCTTTCATCTCTTCCATTTGTGCTCGGGCTTTGCGCATTGCTCTTGGTTGACTGGGCCCCTGTGGCTTGCTGTCTGTTTTGCGACTCCAACCTCAGCAAATCAATCGGCTAGCTATTTCTCCTGAGTGAGCCTCTTGCCGTTCAGATTCTCCTTTGTTCATATTTACTCAGTGTCGGCTTTCTGTATTCAAAACACCTCAGCAAACGCCTGTTAGCGGCTGCCATCCACAAACGAATATTCGTGTATGAAGTAGCAGGCACATCATCTTCTCCGGTAAGTACAGCTACCTACCTTGTCTGGCGCTCAAGGAAATCCCTTCCTGACAGAGAATTCACAATGACAAACGAGGAAATTAGCTTGTCGCGTTTGAAGGTGCCGAGGGACACACGAATAACGTGACGGCCGTGTCATTTCATCCAGAGGGTAAATGGGTCGTTTCGGGGAGCGAAGATGGGACTATACGTATTTGGGACCTGAGGTATGTCCCATGCCAGTCCTCACTTGCCCAACCTTGGCATCGTCTATGGTTCTACGAAGGAGACGCTGATCATCAAGACATTTGCCCATAGGACGTCCCATCTCTACCGCAAGTTTGAGAACGGTGCACCCGGTAAGAGTCCTTTCTAACTTGCGTCGAGAACTGGCGCTCAATTATGGACCTTCGACATGAAACCTTGTTCTCGACTAGTGAACGATGTAGTGATTCACCCAAATCAGGGCGAGCTCATCTCATGTGATCAAGCTGGTGTTATTAGACAATGGGATTTGGCCGAGAACGCATGTACCCTCGAACTGGTGAGTTGTGTTACTGTTCTTGCGGGCGCTAGTCGTCGAGCTCGCAATTCTGACCTGGGGAGCGCTAATGCTCACTTGCCACGTCGATTCCCAGGCCCCAGGAGATATTCCCATACGGTCCATCAGTGTTGCGTTTGATGGATCATGTCTTGTAGCTGGAAACAACAAGGTGCGTAATTCCGAATCTCCCCAAGTCACTGAAACCTGAATCGCATCGCCCCCCAGGGTCGAGTATATGTGTGGAAGATCAACGATGAATCGTCTGGCTTGCCACGCTTCGAGGCGGTCACAAAGTTCCAAGCACATCAGAAGTACCTTACCCGATGCCTGCTCAGTCCCGATGTGCGGTGAGTCCTTTTTCCTCCCATCACCTTGCTCGCAAGTCGATTAGATCGCACTCATGCTGGGAGTATAGATTGCTTGCCACATGTTCCGCAGATACTACAGTGAAGATTTGGTCAATTGGCCCAGATTACCAGTATCGACTTGAGAAGACCTTGAAGGGACATCAGCGGTGGGTTTGGGATGCTGCATTTAGCGCAGATTCAGCATATCTCGTCACAGGTATTGTCGAATTCTTCTCCTCCTGATGTTATTATTAATATCTCTCTTTTGCTATATAGCCTCGTCTGATCACGTCGCTCGATTATGGGAGTTGGCCTCAGGGGAGACCGTGAGGCAGTATAACGGCCATCATAAAGCTGCAGTTTGTGTAGCACTGAACGATGTTAACCTTGCGTGAAGTCCCCAGCGATATCTACGTTTTCCCTCTCCTTTGTTTCTATTAGTGTATTACTCTGTAGCTTGGCATCGAAGGAAGTCTACAAAGTTCGATCCTTGACGCGATCCCGACACAAACAAACAACTTATCAATCAACCTCCGCCGATCCCACTTCCGATTGCTAACTAGAAAATGCCTAAATGCACAAGAAGAGGTTGCGGGAAATCATTTGAGGCTGATCAAAACGAGGACGAGAGTTGCTCGTATCATCATGGTGCTCCAGTGCGCTTACCTTACTCCCATCCGTCCTCCACAAATCGCCGGCCTCACACACGCCGCGTTGTCGACGCTTCGACGCTCTACATCTCTCTTGCGACCCTCTTTTTATTGAGTTAGGTATTCCACGAAGGTCTGAAAAGCTGGAGTTGTTGCAATGAAGTCAACAAACCAGTCCTGGATTTTGATGAATTCATGAAGATCCAGGTAAGTGAAGTGTGGTTCTTGTATCGAATCCCTCGGATATTCCTGATATCCTTGGAAATAACTTCCGTATATTATGGTAGGGATGTACAAAAGGCAAACACTCAGACGAGAAACCCATGGCCTCAGCACTCCAGACATCCACTACGCCTGCCGGCCCCGCCTCCTCCACTTCAACCCCAGGAACCTCTACACCTCAGATGACCGGTACCGCAGATGCAAAGGGAAAAGAAACCTACTCTACGACGAGCGTTTCACAGACCATTTCCAACGCCCCTAGTACCCCAGCGCCTCCAGCACCCGTGGTAGAGGATGAGGACGATGTAGACGCACCAGTGAAGCCTGGAGCAAAGTGCTTGAGGCTCGGGTGTGGGAAAGCCTTTGTGAGCCAGGAAGAAAGCCGGCTAGGGGATGGAGAGGAATCGATATGCGTGTACCATCCTTCTCCAGTAAGCTCGTAATGCTGTTATGTTCTCCTAATGCGACGGTAATTGATCCTGGAACGGCTCCGCTCAGCCAATCTTCCGAGAAGGGAGCAAGGTGTGTCTTATGAGCCTGACTTCTGCGCTTCTCCGAGCTGTCATCTTACTAGTATGCTGTGCACATAGGGCTACCTATGCTGCAAGCGACGCGTCCTTGAATTTGACGAATTCCTGAAAATCCAGGGGTGCAAGACTGGAAAACATGTTTTCGTGAAGAAATCTCAGGCTTCTGGAGGCGTACGTATTATCCGTCCTTGGTCTCCCCCTCGTACTCTGCCAATGAACTTTTACCGCATAGGAAGCCGAGCACGTGAAATGCAGAATAGATCACTATCAGACACCAACAAACGTGCACGTCTCTGTCTTCGCGAAGAAAGTGATCAAGGAGCAAAGTAAGGTGATTTTCGAGAAGGATCAGGTGAGCCTAGGATTGAGCACCTCCGAAGCACATTTTGTGTAATGACGATGATAACCTGCAAACGACGGCTCTAGATCCACCTTGACTTGCTCCTCCCAGATAACAAGAGATTTGTTCATTCGCTGAATCTTTTCGGGGGCATCACACCTGATGAGTGCACCGCTACCTTCTTTGGGACGAAGGTTGGTCAAACCATAAACATCTCAAATTTCAACCAACCATCGGGTGTGTCTGCGCATAGGTTGAACTTCTCCTCGTCAAGGAGGATGGCAGGAGTTGGAACGTGCTGGAACGACCAGCGGGGGACGCGGAGCTCCCGCCAGGATACACGATTACGTTTGGCGTGGGTGGTCGGACTGGTTCAGTTGGAGCTAAGACGCCAGTCCTCGATGGTAATAATGACCCCAAGCCATAGCCTTGGGGTTAATAGACATACTCAACCTGTCAACGCACGAAGTGGAGCATACAAAAATGCATTATAGTGCTTATCTAGTGAATGACGATGTATCGGATACATCCTTTGTGAGCGAGTAGTAAAGAATAGTAGGGGGGCTATGAACGGGGGTTGGAGTTGAGATAAGAGTCATAGAAATCTATAGTTGAGCCAGCTTTTCAATCTCCTCATAGGATTGGATTTTATCGCCCTCGACAAAGGCGCCAAAAGAGCAGATTGAGAGACCGCATTCAGAGCCTTTCCGTGCCTCAGTGATGTCTTTCTTGATGTGCCGGAGGGTGTCAAGAGAGCCTATTGCCGGATAACAAGATCAGAGGATAAAACTAAACGAACATATTCCGGCAAATACTTACCAGCGAACACTTCGTCGCCATCCCTCATAACGCGCACTTTCTTTGAACGGTCGATCACACCATTGGCAACACGGCAACCAGCAATCTTGATGATTGTCTTTCCCTTGCCCTTGATGTCGAAGATTTGCTGGACAGTAGCTTCACCGAGCACGCGCTGTTCAATGACAGGCGGTAGTAGTCCCTGAACACGCGAGCGGACGTCTTCCATTAGGCGGTAGATAATAGAGTTTGTGATGAGTGGGACGTCGTGCGCTGCAGCATAATTGATGATTTTGTTCGAGGGCTTCACCGAGAAGCCGACGACCGTAGCTATGTAGAAAGGACGCGCAAGGATGATATTAGTGAATGGATGATGAGAGAAAAGGAGGATGTATACCTCCAACAGCTTTTGCCATCTCAATGTCAGCCTCCGTAGGCTCGCCTACAGAAGCTGAGATGATCTTGGTCTTTGCGACATCGTTCCCAATGTCCTCAAGAGCGCCCTGAACCGCCTCCGCAGAACCACTCACATCCGCCTTGATCAGCAGCCTCAGCTCTTTCACCTCGCTCGCCGAATCCGATGCTGGTGCTTCAACACGGGCTTCGGTAGATGCTGACGTAGATGAGGTCGCATCAGTGGCCCCCTTCGCTTTCGCTTCCAGACGCTTCTCATTGATGCTGGCCACATCCTTCTGAAGAGCCATCTGTGCAATATTGCGCTTTCTGTTCTCCACAGCAGTCTTGACTTCGCTCTCCTTTCCCTCAAGCACCTCGTCGCCAGCGTCTGGAAGCTCCTTCCACCCTGATATAGTGACAGGTGTTCCTGCGGGGGCAGAGCGAATATTCTTGCCAGTGGAGTCTTGCATTTGCCGCACGCGTGCCCATGTGGTCCCGGCAACAATATGGGAGCCAGCTGTGAGCTCTCCCTGAGTGACTAGTACCGTAGCGACGGACCTGAAAAATATTTAGAACTGGTAAGCAAGGAGCTAGAAAGAACCATGGATTGAGAGGCACGAACCCTCGTCCCTTGTCCACACGAGACTCCAGGATTCGACCCTCTGCACGGCCAGTTGCCCGAGCCCGGAGCTCCTTGATTTCCGCAAGAGTGGAAAGAGTGTCGACGAGCTTGTCTAGCCCCAAGCCAGTCATGCCAGAGACCTCAACACATGGGATCTCCCCGCCAAACTCTTCCAGCTCGACACCTTCCGCCAAAAGCGCCTTCTTGATCTCAGACTATGGGAGTAGATCCTGCGTTAGAGACACGCTATCCGTAGAAAGGTCAATTAGAGACGTACTGGGTCCACACCATGCTTGTCCATCTTATTCAGGGCAACAACGAGGCCAACACCGTTTCCATCTTCTCCCATATCCTTCTTTGCCAGGCGAATCACCTCTCTTGTCTGTGGCATGACACCATCATCGGCGGCCACAACGAGCACGATGATATCCGTCGCACTGGCACCGCGCGCTCTCATGGCGCTGAATGCGGCGTGACCAGGGGTATCAAGGAAAGTGATGGATCTTAGCGACCCTTCCGAAGGCGATGTCGATGAAGAGGTGGAAAGCGAACCAACGGGGACACTGAAGGCTCCAATGTGTTGGGTAATGCCACCTGCTTCTCCGCTCGCTACAGAGGCTGATCGCAGGGTGTCTAGGAGAGTTGTCTTTCCATGGTCAACATGCCCCATAATGGTGATGACTGGTGGTTTCAAAGGCAGAGAGGACTGGTCTTCTGGGAGAGGTCTATGGGAACATGTAGAAGTTAGCGGCGCTCCGCGGCATAGTTGAGGTGAAATGCCGCCCTCACAATGGATATAGGTCGAAGGCAGCTTGATCGTCGATGATTGGGTTGCGATCAAACTCAAGGGCGATTACATAGGCATCATCCGCCGTTAGCACTGGGATAGAGTGAGCATGTTAGAGTTGTCTCCGCCTATAGCTTGAATAGCAACTGACTGTAATCAGCAGAGGACATCCCTTCCATCTCAAGATCCGCCATACGCTCGACGAGGTGCTCTGGTGAACCAATTCGTTAGTACCCAGCCATTACGAAGAACAAGCAAACGCACTGTGGGAGACTCCAAGCAATCGAGCCAGGTTTGCCACAGTGACGTTCTCCGGAATGTAAACATCTGGCGAGACTTTTTCGACTAATTTCGCCTTTGGTTTGTGCTGCTTGGGCGCATGTATGGGTTGCAAACTGGCGCGAGAGGTTGAGGGTGAGTTGTCCTTCTGGGTGAAGAAGTTGCCCGATCCTTTCAAACCCTTCTTGCGTCGATCTTGGTGGGCATTGTTGCTATTCTGCCGTGATTGCGACGGCTTGCTCCATTCAACAGCTTCTACGGCGTCGCTCTCCTCAGCTTGCTGCTCCAGGTTGGGCGCGACTTTGGCGGTGGCACCAGGCCGCCCTCGCCTTTCGGCAGACCACGAAGTTGAAGCAGTGGTTCTACCGTCGGTGGAGAGTTTGGGGCCGCGGTTCATTACGCCATTTTGGCGAGAGACCCCAGGTTGTTGTTGATCACGGGCAAACCTGTCTTGCTGAGAACGATAAGGTCCAGTGCTCGCACGGCCAGCGTTCTTAGAATTGGGAAGATTGACGGATGCGCCATGTCTGCTTGGTGAGCGTTGGTTATTGCGGTCGTTTCGTAGATGGGGTGGAAGAGGTCTGTCTAGGGATGCTGCCCTTGGGTGTGGGGCCCATGCTGGAGCATTCGAGGAGGACGAGGCTGTCGGCGAACTAGTTCCAGAGTCTTGGGCAAAACGCGTCCAAGCATTGGTGGGAGGGTTTGCAGGCTATATTCCGAGATAAATGAGAGGCAAAAAGTGGGCTGCTCAGCGATGATTCTTGGAATTGTAGAAATTTGCGAGGAAGATGCGGCCCACAGTGTAACGTATTGCCTGACGAGGCACGGAACGAGCAGCAGAACGTGCAGCAGAGGATGCCATATCTTAGGAATATTAGAAAGAAAGAAAAAGTCTATGAAGAGGAGATAAAAAGGCAGAAACAGAGCGAGAGCTGGGACACCGGAGACACCAGGGATGGGAAGAGCAGGGTGCCCAAATATGGCAACTGGGCGCTTACAAGTATGGGGGTAAGTGCATTCACTTGTGCCACGACGGCGAGGACCTTGTATGCGACGGTGACCGTTCAAAAAAATTCCATCTCATAGGTGCGGGGCCTTGCCACGTATGCCCGTGATCATTCGAGCCTGCGCGAGTCGAAAACATTTGAGAAACGGTCTGCCAGTGCCACTGACTCAGAAGTAACCGTCCTTGTTGTCGATGCCTGGTCGTGCGTTGCTCCCCCGAGTTAAGGATAATAACCCAATGAACCTAAATCATGTACATGTCTCCTCAGATTTCTCTACGCTCTATCAGCCGATAGTCGGTTGCCTACGATCTACGGTGGCGAGTATGATGAGCTTGCCAACCTCGTCGTCAAAATATGTCGGGCCTGGCTCGCATTGGGTTTAGCACCAACATTTGTCTTTGATGGTGGGTTTCCCGTTGAACTAAGCTCATCACTCGATCGCTCACATTTGACGACCTTCTCTGCTCTGTCAGGCCCTGTTCTTGCTGACAAGATCGACGAATCTGTGCGACGCTGGCAAGAAAATATCATTGACACCTCTGTCTTCTTCTACCGCACATCCCCCGCGGGCCGTTCTACCGCGGGATTCCAGAACCGGATTTCGATCATCCCTAGTTTGATATTCTCCGCGTGCCTCGACGCCCTCCTATCCCTCAAGCATGAGGGAGTTGAGTGCTTCTTCGCCGACGGAGAAGCCGATCCCGAGTGCGCTGGACTCGCGGCCCACTACAACGGTTATGTCCTGGCCCAGGACTCTGACTATCTCATCTTCAATGCGGCTCACAAGGGGTATATCACGCTAGACGACTTGGTATGGGCTATCCCTGGCCTTCCAGACGGCGCTGCTGAAGAAGGCGAAGATGACGGCTTCCAGACCGTCTCTCATTCCAAAAAACGCGGGCTTGTTGATGCCGCGAGCATCTCTCGTGGGCTCATACCACCAGATGACTTTGTTTCCCTCACCGTCACCATATTCCACCCTGAGGCACTTGCGGATCACTTGAAGATCGGCATGGGCCTCCTGCCTCTCGTCGCATCATGCTTAGGATGCGATTTCACCCCTCCTACGTTTCCCTTCAACTTCTTCCCCAAGACCATGACAATTGCGGAGCGCGTCCGACGCGTATCGTCTGTCATTTACAACATCCTCCATCCCTCGAGGTCATCAGCAGCCAAACGACGAAGCGCTGCGCGCACCCGCCTCCTCCGAGCAGCTGAAGGGTCTGACAAGGTGACTGAACTGCTCATCGCCGTCATCACGGATCTTTCTATTCGCGAAGACCTCTCTGAGCGCGAGGTCAAGGATATGGCTAATACCCTGCGTGACTCCATCTTCCACTATATCGTGCCGGATGACTTTCCTGGCCCAGGTCCCCTCGATGATCCCGATCTAGTGGCTGCAGACCCGCCAACTGAGGAGCAGCGCAAGGTTCAGAAGAAGTTCCTCAAGGCGTATCGGAAGGGTGAATTCAATCAAAAGCTCATGGGCTACTATTCCACTGGGACGGGCTGGCCTCGTCCCACACTGGAAGACCCAGATGTTAAGACGAGCCAGGAAGTAGTGGGAGGCCCGATTCGTGAGTGGACATATGCGGTCCTCGCGAGTGGGCTGGACGGAGTGGGAAGAGAAGAGGAGACTGATGAGTCTATGGGAGACGATGCAGTTGAAGTGACAGTCGATCCTGACGATGAGTTGGTGGATGTAGGCGACGATCTCAGTGACGCGGAGGAGGATCGGAACCGAGAGGGTTTCGAGCTCGTGGCAGATCCTTCGATCTCCATGTCGCCGACGCTCTCAACGCTTGCGGCTAGCGTCACTGGTGCGAGCGCCGAGGACTTATCCTTTGATCCCCTGGTCGCATTACGCATTCAGCTAGAGAGGCTGCGTGGACAGCAAGAAGTCGGTGTGTTGCCTACGAACGGCGTTACCACGCAAGACAGTCTCATCATGGTAGACTCGACTGCCAGCTTGGACTCTGCCCCCGAGCCAGTGCGCCCATCTGGCCCACGGTCTGTGAAAGAATACCTTCGAAAGGGCACAAAACTCGTTCCCGTCAAAGCTCCAGTGCAAGAGCTCTCGAGGATTATCAGTGCCGCTGGAGAGACTGATCACGTCCATCTCCGAGGCGCAGCCGTACCCCCGATCCAATTTGAGGTGCCCGTGCATATACAATCCTCTTCAACTCGAGTTTCGCTCTTCCTTTGGTCCTTGTTCTCCAATACTCCCCTTATACGAGGACTTTCACCATCGTGGACGTTCCTTGCTGCCTGTCTACGATGGACCGTGATCGCTTCCTCTACTGGGCACCCTTCGAAACTGAAGGGCGCGTACAGGGGCAAGTGGACTCGTTCTGAAGTGAAGGCATTCATTGCATCGTGCCTTCCTCGTCCATCTACGTCCTCTGCACCTCCTCTAGCCACTGCAAATGACGGAGGCGAGCTGGACGATCCCGTCCTTGTTTCATCTACTCCTCTCAGCCTTGATCCTTCCGCACTCGACACACGTGCAATCCAGCTCACGTCGCTCCTACTATCCGCGATCGAGAGCGCCCTTGAATACTCCCAAGCTCTGCTTCTCCGCGAAGATGTGCTGGCCACACGCGGAGCAGCTCGTGCTATATCTGGCAAGCGTTTCCATTGGCTGGTCGGACGACTCACGTCCTCGAGGGAGCAATTCGAGCGTCCTTTCCATGCGCTGGACGTGGGCGAGAGCATGGAAGCGGCGCAACAGAAGGAGAGGGTGCTCAAAGCGGTGCTGGACGATCTGGATGAACATCTTGCAGATGAGAGTTGGCAGCGGCCAGGTCGCGGAGCGAAGAAGGCGCCCACGCCTGTCAGCAACAAGTCTACATCAAAGAACGCCGCCGCTAGTGCAACGAGCAAGTTTGCGCTACTCGCACAGCTCGGTGGGGATTGGTGATCTACACCTCTTTCATTGCTGAACGTCGACGAATTAGGACAGCATGTGATGAACTTTCTGTGCTCAGATTTAGTGCAAAGCCTGCTACTGTTGTATATCTTCTCAATTCTCGACCGCTTATAGTGATTCGATATTAATGCCTGCACGAGTTCTTCAAAAGTTTTTCAGTGAATGTTAGCGAAGGGTTGTGTGGTACATGATAGGCAGGGTGTCATATCAGACTGGCACGAACAAAATTAGGATGTGATGGACAAGAAAGTGGAGTGGAAGTGCTGATTCATGACCAGAGACGATGGAGAGAATAGCTTGCATGAGCGACAAGATGATAGTGGTGGAAAAGGAAGCGAAGAATTATAAGTGGCCAAGATGCTAACCAATCCACATAGGGTGTATGCACGCGAGTGTCGAGAGATGGAAGACTGATCTCCGCCTCGTGACGCTCACCGATCGGATGTGGTGGTCAGGAACAAGATAGACGAGGATTCGGGTTTTCAGGCGATCATTGAGCAAGGAAGCGGGAGCTGGAGGGACCGACGGTCGGGGAGGCTCGGTGGGTGGTGAAAATCGAGAGCAAAGATCTTAGCATTCAGGTGGAGGATGCTGAACCTTGCGGATGTTGAGAGCGGCTAGAACCCTTCTGTATCCCTGAAGCCAAGCGCTGTCGAACACGCATGGTTAGCATTATCCAAAACTGTCGTGATATGAGTAAAGGGGAATATTCACGAGATAGGTATCGAATGTTTATTCATCCGGGAAGGGTTCGACATTAGCAGCTGACGCTGCCGTTGCTGCGGGGCCAGCTCGAGTAAGACCCACATCGGATTCAACCTGCAAAGGAAATGACGAAACACCCAGAGCTGAGACCGGATAAATTGGGTCATAATACGCCCCAGGAATAATTGCAGCCTCCTCATCAGGCTCGTCTTGCTCCACTTCTTGATCATCTCCCACGTAAGCTTCAGCATCGAGTTCGCCCGTAATGGTCTGGGGTCCGGGGGTAGCTTCCTGGAGTTCTAGTTCTACGATCACTAGGAAATTGAGGAGGCACTTTCTGAGTCAAACCATACAAAGACTGGAGTCAATCCCATGCAGCTTACACAGTTCCACCGTCCGATGTATCGGGTAGAACAGGCCATTCTCCAGGAGCTTGCTTCCGATGTAATCAGGACGTTCCAGGGCTGTCACGGTCGGGCTCTTTACGATAACGAATCCGCTCTCAGCGATCAGAAAGATGAGAGCCTGCTCCCAACGTCGCGCCGTAGTGGCGGTGACGCGGGGGCCAAATTTGCCAGCGGTAAATTTGATGCACGCCGCCAGAAACTGAGGTGCTAAACTATCGAGATTGACTGTCCACCACGGCGAATTGCGCAAGGTTGGTTCCACGCTCCTCCACCCTGTTAAACTATTGACATATTCTTCATAGGAATTCAACAGTGAGCGACGGACTCGCATAGCGACGGGGTTCGCCTCAATCGTAAGCAGAGCATTTTGGCCGAGCTGCGAATCGGACGGTCCATTGCCTTCGCCTGTCAGGAATTTGACATATGCATTCGCCAGCTTGTAAAACGTGCCGACATCGAGATTCTCCGTATCTGGGGCTGGTTCGCCATGTTTGTGACGCAGAGGAAGGCCAACCTCGTTGAGGCCAAGCATTTTCTCTGCCCACTGCTTGGTCAACTTGTCAATATCAGGAAGGGCGAATTGAGGAGACGTAGATGTTCTTGGCGGTAAAGCACTGTCGGTGGCTTTTTGACCGCTCCCAGACGCGCGCGCATCCGTTGTTGTTCCAACAGATCTGGCAGCCACAGCATCGTTTTGCCGACGTAAATAGGTTTCGTAGAATAGCCCTGGCATGGTTTTGGTGTGTAAGGATGGAGTAGTCACGTGGCTTCAGTGCCGCGCGCCTAATTCCTCAGGGTGATTGATCCCGCAGAGCCAGCTTCTTGAGAGTTTATCAAAGAGGATTTTTATGGAATGCTACAAGTCGTTGTGCGGTACATGTTACAGAGGATTTAGTGCCAAACTCGCAAAAATATACATAGAATTATTGTGCACAAGAAAAGGGAGGTGGAATTTGCTGTTTGGTAGTGATAGACGATGAGGAGAATAGTTTGCATGGCGTCAAGATTGTGGTGGAGGGAAAGGATGCGGGAGATTATACCAGCACAGGGTCGCGATTGAAGAAATTCTGAGTGGTCAAGACGCTGACCAAGTCACATCAGGTGTAAATGCGTCAGTGTCAGAGGGCTAGTGCCAGCCTCCGCCTGGTGCGTTTATTGTATCCAGTGTGATGGTCAAGAATAAAGTAGAAAGAGTCCAAATTTCAAGATGACGATAGGCAACGGGACCAGGAAATGCGAAGGAACCGACAACTGGGTGACAGACCCCAGGGGAGCCTGTGAATAGCAGTCGTCTACGAAGGAGGACGGGGAAATCAGCCATTGAGGGCGGTCCTGCTGCTAGCCAAAAACTTACTGAGGACAAAAAAGGCCAAAAAGCGCGAAAGAAAAAACCCCCCCTTGATAGCTCTTTCATAAGGAACCAAAGCCTGGCGGCGGAGGACCAACCCTAATTGGGGGGGTCCAGTGCTTCCACCAGAGATCTTCATAAGGATCTGGCGAGGGGCGCCTCTCGGGGAACCCCTCCGTAGCCATCTTATCAAGCCAATACTGGACACGGGGTGAAGTGTTTTCGCCAAACTGCGATGATAGTGGTCAGCCTGCTCCGAGCACGGTAAATAGACTGGCTCACCGATAGCTTGATTTTCCTCCCCGGCACACAAAGGGCTTGAAGCCTTTCCCAAGTCCAACCTCCGAGCGACTCTATAATTGGGCCGACGTCTACATCAGGGGGGGCATGGTGAACCCACCACAACTGCATGGGACAGCCTCCGTATAGAGCATGTTCCCGCATGCCAGCAGCGCCCTCCACTACAGTACGGCACTTCTGACACGCAGTCGGACCGTGCTCAGGCCACTGAGACTCCATACGAATCCACACCGTGTGGTTTCCACCTCTACACGCTCGAATCAGTAAGTCCGAGTCCCGCAGTCCTGAAGGAGGTAGACGTACATGTGGACGTCGAGCGATCCTTTGTCAGCAAAGAATGAGCCAGGAATTCCATAGGTGACTCGATCCCCACAGCCATCCCTTCTGCACCAAAACCCGGCGGGTGTAGTACCGCCCGCAGGCATGTACCAAACTCCCGGTAGGGCCCTGAGGTGTATTTTGAAAGGACCATCCTCGAGCACAAGTATGTCACGGAGAGCAACGGTCTCGGGGTCTAAGTCGATAAGGCGCATCCGAGCAAGATAGTGATGAGGTCCTTCGTTGACGTTTCGGGAAGTGTCGCCCGGCGGAAAAGTGTCATCATCACTAGTGCCACTGCTATTTTCGATCGGCTGAGCGAGTCGTCAGACGATAGATGCCTCTGGGGGAAGTCTGGTGCTTAGAGGGGACGCGTACCAGACTCGTATTCAGACCGCCTTCCTCCAGTAACTCAATCTCCACTCCACTACGCATCGCTTCGTAGAGGTCATCGGCCGTCATCTTCCCCCCATCACCTAGAGTGCCAAACATGGTAGGCTCTTCAATATTACTGGACGCATGCACATGCATCGTCGTCGACGCGGTCTATAGTCACACAATCGCAGCGCATATGAACATGCAAAGACACGGAGACAGAAGAATAGTCTACGTACTCCTTCCATCTGGATACTTGAGGACGCTGCTTCGGGATCATTTGGCGCGAGAGCGCGTGAGGACACGGGGAAAGTTGAGAACAGTTTAGGCGCGCGCGCTTGGTCTGAATCAACGGGCTCGACCTGAGCTCCATCCAAGCTGGGGTTCGAGTGAGGCTCTTCCCAGCTTTGCTCAACGCGCTCGACGCGTCGTTTAGGGAGATTTTCGTGGTCAGTGTCTCGACCACTCATGATGATGGGTGCTGTGAGACAAGGTCGTTGTGATAGTAGGGTCGACGATTCCTCGAGCCTCGATCCGGATATGCACATGCGTTCGGAACCGAACAATAGAAGTCCCACCCCGAACTCATGTTCGGAAATTCCGGCGCACGGTGCACTGTTTGGGCATATATATACCGCTCCCCCAACATTATTACTCCCCATCTTTGTGCTCGGGTTCGAGATCATAGCAGTGACGTTCTTACGGAGCTTGATCTTTTTGCTGGTTGCAAATTAACAATCCTACACGTTCATGTGCGTTTACGCGCCATGGCAATTTTTGTCAGCCTCACGGCTTTTTTCTTGCTTTTTTTTTGGCCCGTTTTTGTCCGAACCATAACCCTAATTTAGGCGCCGAGAGCATATTGGACCAACTTAGTCTGCGTTGTCTAGTATTGGATAATAGATCTTTCACATTCTTTATACCCCATCGTTCAATGCCCCATCCTGTATGAGAGCGGCCGAGACTCAACTCGTGTTCATTGTGATGACGCGTGTGTGGCACCGCTTGCAATTCAACGGTGCCTCAGCCTCCCCTTAGCTCTCCCCACATCAGACCACCTACCTGAGAACCCTAATACCCCCATAATATCGTAGAACTACCCGCTATGAGCGACATTTATAATCTCAAACTGCTGCTAATTGGCGACTCGAGCGTCGGGAAATCGAGTCTGCTGCTGCGATTTGCAGACGAAACGTGGCTCCCAGAGGACGAAGCTAGTGCAACGTGAGCGGCGTAACAACATAATATGGCTGAGCTCCACCTAAACATTCCTCTCGTATGGTCACTCCCTGGGCATACAACAACAATGATGAAACTAGCATTGGGGTTGACTTTCGTGTACATCGCATGGAAGTAAGAGATGGCAAGAAGGTCAAGCTTAGCATATGGGTGGGTTCACTTCCCAATACATAACTACTTCAGTTTGCTTAAGTCTCATCTATCTCTCTCGCTTTAGGATACTGCGGGTCAGGAGAGGTTCCGGACTATCACGTCGAGCTATTATCGTGGTGCTCAAGGCATCATTGTTGTATATGACGTCGCGAATCGGGAAACCTTTGAGGCATTGCCCAAATGGATGAATGAGCTGTCTACCTATGTCTCACCTTCAGTGGTCAAAATCATCGTCGGTTCGTTGACTCTCCTTTGGGCATTACTTCATGCTGTGTATCATCACTGACTCGCCACGTTCACTCTCACTCAGGCAACAAGGTTGACAAGGAATACTCAAGACAGGTAACAGAAGAAGAAGGACGGAAATTTGCAGAGCGGCAAGGATGTTTGTTCGTCGAGGCATCGGCAAAAACTGCAGTGGGGGTCTCGGACACATTCGTCAAGCTCGTTGAGCAGGTGAGTACACCAAACTCCGTTGACAGTTCTTGCTCCTCCTTGCGTGACTCATGTGCGTCCTTGTCGCTTGCAGATCATCGATACCCCTGAACTATGGCTCGCCGGAGCTCCAAAGGGTATCCCAAACCAGCCTGGTGTTGCCATGCCTGGCAACATTTCCTTGTCGGCACCAGCTGTGTCTGCGAACGTTAGCACTGATGGCGGGTGTAACTGTTAGACACATAATCTCGCTCTTATGATTACGGTGCTTTCCTCCATGTCTCGGATACCCTTGGACTAACCCCGAATTATTTACTCCCCTATCTCTCGATGTATGTCATCTACCTTCCATCCCACTAATCACCAAGTACACGCAATATATTACGAGGAATGAACGGGATACAGAACACGGGTTGCATTAGATTGATTACTATGGTATTACATGGCGGATAACAGATGACGAGTAACAGATACGTGTACAACATACATTTTTGAATAACGCTTATGCTTTGTGATTGTTCACACAGTTCCATGTATTGCACTATACTAAACAGGCATTGTAGAGATGGTTGATGGAGAAGAAAAAAGGGTAGGCTTCGATTGTCAAATTCAAGATGGAAGGGCATGCAAGAGGAGCCATAACAGCACTCCAAGCACTCTAAGGTGGGAGGTATTTTTCAAAGACTCTAAACTGTGAAGTCTAAGAGAATGTTCAACCCATGACCATGGCCAGCAGGGCCATACGAACCTAAAGATAAGAATCATTAGCACGATTCGGGCAGTGAGGTCAAGATCAACACTCACAAAGAGTCCATATCGCATCTGACGGAAGTACACAGCACGCCGAGAATCAAAGTCGACTTCAGGATCAATTTCTGAAGAACAATATTCAGCATTAGATCCGCCTAAAGAAATCCTGGATACATACCGGAGAGACGAGGGAGGGGATGCATCACGATCATGTCTGGCTTGGCACGAGCAAGGACTGCATGATTGACGACATAGGCCTTCTTCACACTCTCATACTCCTCGGCACTGTCAAACCTCTCTTGCTGCACGCGAGTGACATACAAGACGTCTGTCTGAGCCAGAACCTCTTCAAGTGAGTTGGTTTGATGGACAGGGACGCCAGCTTTGCGCGCTGCAGACACAACACTGTCAGGCATGGCAAGGGAGGAGGGAGAGACAAAGTTGAGGCGAACAGAGTAGAAGGAGAGGAGCGTCACAAGACTGTGGACCGTTCGGCCGTTCTTAAGATCGCCCAGAAGGGTAATGGTTTTGCCGTTTACAGTACCCAGCTCAGATCGTATCGTGAAAATGTCCAACAAGGCCTGAGGAAGTAGAATCAGCAAACTGAAAATCGAAGGAGGGGGCATGTACGCGTACCTGAGTGGGATGTTCGCCGATGCCATCCCCCGCATTGAGGATTGGAACAGGAGAGAATTTCGCTGCATTGCTCGCGCTGCCAACAGCGGGGTGTCGAAGAACAATGGCGTCACCATAACAAGCCAGGGTTCGTACAGTATCAGCCAGACTCTCTCCCTTCATCACCGACGACTTGTCTGCATTTACAGCCACAACATCCCCACCGAGACGCTTCATTGCGGCTTCAAACGAACCGCTCGTCCGCGTCGATGGTTCATAGAAGACCAAGCATAACACTCTGCCTCGGAGGAGATCAATGACACCATTGCGCTCGACCTGCAGGCGCATTTCATGGGCTAGGTCGAACAGTTGGTGAATGTCCGTATGGCTGAATTGCTTGACCGTAAGAATGTGGCGATGGTGGAAGGCAGGGTGAGGAGGTGGAAGGGCCATCGAGCGGCCCGGGGACAGCTCGCGGGAAATGAAAGTAGAAGTAGACATAGGAATGACAGGCATATCGGTAGCGCGCTGAAGCGTAGCTGCCGCCGCTGGAGAGGGACTGGGTCCATCGGGGATGATGTTAGGGCGAGTGCCCACGAACGAGCTTGTTCTTCCAGATGGTTTGGGCGCTGGAGCACCTGGGGTTCCACCAATGTCACGGCCCATCGCGGTGGAGAAGTTGGTGCCATCCAAGTACACCGTGGTGTTCTGGATGACAACGCGGTGCACGCTTCCGATAACGGAAACGCCTTCAAGTGGGGACCAATAAGGACCTTTCTTACTGAAGGTGTTCTTCCTGTTCATCTCGACTTCTACCCGAGAGTTGGTCTGTTCTGGCAGGTCGAAGATGCGAAGAGGATTGTCATGCATGCGCGTCGTAATGTCATCGATGGTGAGACGCCCTTGGGAAACGGCGGTCAATAGCAGAGGCAGAGTCTCATCAAGACCACTCTCAGGACCATATTCTTCCCCCAAGTCAAGAGCGAGACGGTAGGGAGCGGTACCCACGGAGAAAGCATCGATCGTGGCAAGGTTTGCCCATAGTGCCTGCTGGTCTTCGACGGAGGGAAGATGAGTGGACGCAGGGTACTGCTCGAGATTGAAGAACATGGAGTATATAGACACGTCGCATGTCACCTTCAGTTGCTTCGCTTTGCTAAGGGCAATCAGCAAGATATCGTCCCGGCTACGGACATCTGTGACATGCACACTCCTGTTGTGGAGGCTAGCGAGGAGGAGAATGGTAGCGAGATCGGTAGCGGCAGCATCAGTAATGATGGGCTTTTCCTCTGACCAGGAGGCAAAGTGGGCAGCTACCGCAGCGACCTTATTCACGTTCTGGTCGGTAAGGCCGTTGAAGGGGATGTAGAGGGCCTTAGCCTCATTCTGAAGATCCTCATCCAATCCGGAGACGTTACTGGAGGAAGCAGATACCAGAAGGGCATAGTTGCAGAATGCTCCGCCTTTGGCGTTAGCACGGGCCATCATCAGGCTAGCATCATCCACTATGGCGCCATCGACGCCGAAAGGTGCGACAAGGACAGTCGTGAAGCCGGCTCCAACAGAGGCTTTGGTAACGGCGTCAAAGCCATAGGCAGACTTTTTCATCAAGCCAGGAACGAACGCTTGCACATTCACAAGCGGGGGAAGGCTATAGGTGACGTGCGAGGTTTTGAAGTCAACTGGTGACACGTCTAGCGCCATCTTACGGACCAAAGCTTCAGCGAGGAGTTTGGCGATCTTGACGTTCGTAATGAGCGGGACCGCGAAGTCTACTGCCATACGACGGGTCTTGTAACCTCGGCTTGTGTAGGTCGCTGGACGACGATAATTGTTCTTAGATGGCAGATTGATGTAAAGGTCGATGAGATTGTTCGCCAAGTGCTGGGTCAGCGAGTATTCGGACTTCTGCGATCCTTGACCACCCTCAGGGAGTGCTTCGAGGTACTACATAGAAACGATGTGAGTAATGACATACCAGTCAAAACGCTAGTGGGAGGCTAACCTTGCAGGGAACACCATGCTCAGTGAAGAAGTCAGCAGTACCAGCCGTTCCAAGCAGATTGTATCCGGCACTATGAAGCCTCTGGACTGAGGGAAGCATCTCTAGCTTCTCCTTGAAACTCCCGATCGAGAGAAGAATGTTCTTCTTGGGAAGAACGATGCCAGTCGAAATCAAAGCCTTGAGGTAGGCCTCATACTTGTTCCTTCCAAAGCAAGCAACCTCGCCTGTCGAAGCCATCTCGACACCGAGAACCGGATCGGCGCCAGAGAGACGGTTGAAGCTAAACTGGGCAACCTTGACACCGACGTAGTCGGGAGGTAGATTGAGGTCGGGATATGGAGTAACGGGGAGATCGAGCATGACTTTGGTGGCCATCTCGATAGCATCAACCCCAGTGACCTTTGAAACGAAAGGGAATGAACGAGCGGCGCGAAGATTGCACTCGATAACCTTGATCTCGTTATTCTTGGCGATGAACTGGATATTGAAGGGACCCGTTACGTTGAGGGCGTTCCCGATCTTTCGTGTAGCGTCCTCGATTCGACGAACTGTCTCAGGGTCAAGGTCCTGAGGAGGGAGGACGAGGGTGGCATCACCAGAGTGAACACCAGCGTTCTCGATGTGCTCCGAGATGTAATGCATCACTAGCTTGCCGTTCTTCGCGATTGCATCCATCTCGATCTCCTTCGCCTCCTCGATATACTTTGAGATAACGACTGGGTGCTCGCGAGACACCGCGGTAGCTTGGTTGAGGTAATTGGATAGATCATCCTCGGTAGACACGACGTTCATCGCAGCACCAGAAAGCACATACGACGGGCGGACCAGCACGGGGTAGCCGACCTGCTGACAGAACGCCTTCGCACCATCCAAATCAGCCAGCTCCTTCCAGAGTGGCTGGTCCACACCAATCTTATCCAGCAGACGACTGAAGTTGTACCGATTTTCGGCAGTGTCAATCATAGCTGGCGATGTGCCGTACACGTGGACATTTTGGCGATAGAGAGCCAAGGCAATATTGTTGGGAGCCTGACCACCCATAGAGAGTACGATACCAGAGGATCCTTCGAGTTCGTAAATGTCGAGCACAGTCTCGAGGCTGATATTGTCGAAATATAGGCGGTCGGCCTCGTCATAATCCGTGCTGACGGTTTCTGGATTATAGTTGACCATGACTGTTTTCATACCCTGTTCGCGAATAGTTCGGATCGCGCGAACGGCGCACCAGTCGAACTCAACACTGGAGCCAATACGGTAGACTCCTGAGCCCAGGACCATTACACCACGGTCATTGAAGGCCACGTCGTGCTGAGTAGCATTATACGTCGTGTAGAGGTAGTTGGTGAAGGCTGGGAACTCGGCAGCGACAGTATCGATCTGCTTGACGAAAGGCATGATGCGAGCCTCGGTTCTGAGCTGCCTAATCGATAGCTCGGTGGTTTTGAGTGCTTTGGCAATTTGTCGGTCGGAGAAACCATTCTGCTTTGCGGTCCGAAGCATTGACGTTGTGATTGTTGATACGGTTTCATCTCTGATGAATGCATCGTTAGGAGGCCGCGTCGATAAAGGCAGGTTGTATCGCACTCACCCAAGGCGCAGGAACATTTCGTGAAGATGGAATAGCTTCGTCAAGAACCACTTGTCAATGTTAGTCAGGCTCCAGACCTTCTCAACAGAGTAGCCAGCGTTGAAGGCAGCTGCAATGGCGAACATTCGCTTGTCGGTGGGATTTTGTAACTCGGAGTCGATATCGTCCTCGAAGTCATTCTACAAGGAAGAATTTAGCGTGAAGCTGTAACAAGGATCTCCAAAATGCTCACCACATCGAATCCAATGAACTGGTCCTCGATCGCTCGGATGGCCTTCTGGATACTCTCCTCGAAGGTTCGCCCAATCGCCATGACTTCACCCACACTCTTCATAGAGCTGCTGAGGAACTTGCTTACACGCGAGAACTTCTTGAGATCCCATCGCGGGAACTTGACCACTACGTAGTCCAAGCTCGGCTCAAAGCACGCTGTTGTGGACTTGGTGACGTTGTTCTTGATCTCGTTGAGTGGAATCCCAAGCCCAAGTTTAGCAGCGATAAATGCAAGGGGATAGCCAGTGGCTTTGGAGGCGAGGGCAGAAGAACGAGAGAGACGGGCATTGACCTATGGCGGCGGGAAGGTCAGAGGGTGATAAGGAGACGGTAGAACATTCATACCTCGATGATGCAGTATTCCTTCGAGTGCGGGTTGAGCGCGTACTGAATGTTGCATTCTCCGACGACTCCAAGGTGTCTGATCACATTGACCGCAGTGGTTCGGAGCATGTTGTAGTCCTCGTCGGAGAGCGTTTGAGATGGAGCGACGACGATAGAGTCACCAGTATGAATACCCAATGGATCGAAGTTCTACCCATCGTAAGATCTTGGGTCAAATTGCCTCCACATTACGCAATAAGAAGTGTCTCCATACCTCCATGTTACACACGGTGATGCAGTTGTCGTTGCAATCACGAACGACTTCATACTCGATCTCCTTCCATCCCTTCATGCTCTTCTCAACGAGGACCTGAGGACTGGTCGCGAACGCCACGGAGCACAACCTTTGAAGGTCGTCAGTGTTCTCAGCGAAACCAGATCCCAGGCCACCCAAGGCATAGGCTGCTCGGACGATAACTGGGAAACCAATCTTCAGAGCCGCATCACGTGCCTCATCGAACGTTGTGGCACTGGCGCTCTCGGCGCATTTCTCACCGATCTCCGCCATAGCTTGAGCAAAGAGGTCACGATCCTCGGTAGTGATGATAGTCTCGATTGGAGTTCCAAGCACCTTCACGCCCAAGGCCTCGAATTCGTCTTTCAGCTTGATACCCACATTGAGGGCAGTTTGGCCGCCGAAGGTGACGTAGATACCGTCTGGTCGCTCGTAGCGGATGATCTTGCGAACGAATTCAGGGGTGACTGGCAGGAAGTACACCTTGTCCGCTAATCCCTTGGAAGTAGCAATGGTGGCGATGTTGGGGTTAACGAATACGGTGTAAATGCCTTCCTGTTTGAGGGCTTTGATGGCTTGAGAACCAGAGTAGTCGAACTCTCCTGCTTGTCCGATCGAAAGACCACCAGAGCCAAGGATCATAACTTTGCGAGGCTTCATCGCTGGCGTGTAAGCAACGCGACGAGGTTTCCCATTCATGTACGACGTCGAAGTCTTGTCATAGGCTGCAGGGAGAATGACTGGGGAGAGTTCGCCGGTAGCAATGAACGACTGCACGCCCTTCAGGAAAACATCAAAGAGGAACTCGGTGTCTCGCGGGCCAGGAGTGGACTCGGGGTGGAACTGGACGGAGAAGAAAGGCTTCTGGGTATGGTAAATACCCTCGTTGCTGCCGTCGTTCGCATTCTTGAACAGCTCCTTCCAGCCCGCAGGCAGAGATGCCGTATCAACTTGGAAACCGTGGTTTTGACTCGTGATATAACACCTTCCAGAGATAGCGTCTGTGCAGGGAATGTTATGACCGCGATTGCCATATTTCATCTTTGATGTAGTGGCACCAGCTGCGAGTGCCAGCAGCTGGTGACCTAGACAGATACCAAAAATCGGCATCCGTCCTTGCTCCATGACAGCGCGAAGACGCTTGATGGTCGAAGGCACCATGGTGGGGTCACCAGGTCCGTTTGAAATGAACAGGCCATCAAATGGCTCTTCCGTCTTTGCGAGATAGTCGTAGTCCCATGGAACAACCTTGAGCTCGACTCCGCGGTTCGTGAAGCAGCGGATTTGATTATACTTGATTCCCACATCAACCGCGATAATGCGGATGGTTCGGCCAGAGGGATGGCGGATCAGTGACGTCGTGGTGGGCGGATACACACGTGCCTGTTTCGTCGAGACGACGTCGACAAGGTTTTGGAGGTTGGGGTCATTGAAGGGGATATCATAATACGCGTCATCCCATTGGCTTTGCGCGGCAGACATCGCAGGAGAGGGAGAGGGAGCACGAGACGCCCCATTCAACGTATCTCGAGCGGCCAGACTTCTGGAACGAACGTGTCCGCCAGGGCGTTTGGCGAGGACTTTGCCTAACGTAGACCCTTGTTCGCGGATTTTTTTGGTGAGAGCACGGGTGTCGATACCGCATATAGCAGGGATACCGTTTTCTTTGAGCCAATCGCCGAGGGACGAGGATGCGAGGAAATGGCTGAAATCCTCCGAATAATAGGCGACAACGAGAGCGGCGACGTGGATTCGGCTGGATTCAAACTCAGCGGGGATCGAGTTAATCTCTTGGATCGTGCGCGCGGGCACGCCATAATTCCCAACAAGTGGGTAAGTGAGGACCAGAATTTGGCCCTCGTAGGAAGGATCGGTGAGAGACTCGGTGTACCCGACCATTCCTGATCGATTTAGGCAGTCCTATCAGCCAAATGCTCAAGGATCGCAACAGCTTGCAGACTTGCCAGTCTGGAAGACACATTCCCCCGACGCGCTTTTTCCTACCGCACCGAAGCTCGTGCCGTGGAAAGCCGTGCCATCGGCCAAAACGAGAACAGCATCATCGCTGGGTAATCCAGTAGGCTGTGGGCGCAGAACGGGGCGCACAGGCGGAGCTGCGAGCGTCTGCATCGTTTTTTTTAGCTTCAGAACCGAACTGAATCGGAGCAGAAGAACGATCCTGCGTCAACATGCACAAACACCTGCACCCGCCCGATCGCCCACCACAATGGTCAAAGCTAAAGCGACACGATTCCCTGTTGTGAGTCCACATGGCTGAGTGAATATCTGCTCTGGTTCTGAGTGCCATGCAGGCCAGGATAAAGAAAATCATGCAGAAAGATGAAGATGTTGGCAAGGTTGCTCAAGCTACTCCTGTGTTGATATGTGAGTCAGTGATTACCGCAGTGAAGATAACTCATTAAGAGGTATTCGATCTCAGCAAAGGCATTGGAGCTGTTCATGGCGGAACTGGCCACTAAAGCTGGCCAGAAAGCATCTGACGCAGGCTCACGAAAGGTCGAACCATGGCATCTGTATGTCACTCTGTTCTCCAAGTTATCCACATTCTCCCTCATGGATCCACCCTCATTGAATCCCCAGGAAAGAGGTAGTTGCCACAGACCCTATATTCGACTTTTTGAAAGACATTGTAGAGAATGTCCGTGACGCCCCTGCCCCCTCAGAAGCATCAGAGAAGAAGAAGCGAGTGCGTAAGCCCAAGGCTGTTGCAGCACAGGAGGAACCCGAGGAAGAGGACGACTGATTCTTCCCCGATCATTTCATGCGTTTGATCTCCTCAATGTTCACGCGAGCTTGATGGTCTCCGCTATGCACGATGGCTACACGACATTCTTTTGCAGGGGCGGATGATATCGATATCTGGGTAATATTGTGATTGTATGTAATTCGGTATAATGAACGGCACAAGCAGATGGCTTGACGAAGGCTATACTATGGGATTGTTGTAAAGTCCAAGAATGTGGGAGTAGCAGCAAGTAGCTAACATAATAAGGAACGAAGCAGGTAGGTTCATAAATGACATTAGATGGAATAGGGGTGAGTTTTAGTGATTTCCATCATGTTTGCTGAGCGCCTGTAGCTGGACAAGCTCGTAACTGCAAAAAGAACGTCAATTAGTATGAAAGCTACTTAAAGGTGGCAGGGATACTTACTAGCCGCCTCTAAGTTTCAACCTGTAACAAGAGAGCCAAAGTTAGCAAGATCAATTGAAGGGGAACACATCATACACGTACAGTTCGTCATGTGTACCAGCTTCAGACACTCTGCCCTCCTTGATATAGAAGCTGGATCGAACTCGATTAGGGCCAATAGTCACCAGGATTGGAAGTGAACTAGTACTCACATGCGGTCAGCATTCTGGATGGTAGAAAGACGGTGCGCGATTGCAATGGTGGTGCGACCTTTAGCAGCGTTGTCGAGGGCCTGGAAATCGCGATCAATCAGTAACACATAGTCGTCAAGGGCCATATCTAAGCTTACCGCTTGGACGACCTTCTCGGATGTAGAGTCGAGAGCAGAAGTGGCTTCATCCAGCAAGAGAACCTTGGGGTTTCGCAGAAGGGCGCGAGCGATTGCAATACGTTCTATAGCCAGACTATGGTAAGTACGCGAGCATTAAGGTAACAGAAAAGACCCTCACGTTTCTGACCGCCAGAGAGTTGTGAGCCCTTCCCTCCAACTTCAGTTTCGAATCCTTGAGGAAGCGAAGTGATGAAGTCGTAGATATTAGCTACTCAGGGAGAACAGTTAGGATTCGAATTAGGTCATGAGCAGTTAGAACTATGAACTCGCCATCTTTGCAAGCCTGATCAATTTCCTCTTGCGTAACTTCCTCTGCAGGTTTGGACGAGCCTAGAAGAATGTTGAACCTGACAGTCCCAGCATACAGTGTAGGCTCTTGCGAGACCAGTGCGATATGGCGACGATATCCTTGCACGTTCAGCTGAGAAATGTCCTCGCCGTCCAACTGTAGAATCATGTAAGCTAACTTCGTGGAATATATGAGAAACTGCGGCCTCACCAGAACTTGACCAGCTTGTGGGTCATAGAAGCGCTCAACAAGTTGAATACTGTCGCGCACCGATCAGTAAAAGCCAATCCATGGAGGACGAAACGTTGTAACTTACACTGTCGACTTTCCACTTCCCGAAGCACCGACAATAGCGACGTACGAGCCGGGTTTGATCGAAAGATTCAGGCCGCGGAGGACGCGAACGCCGGGACGGGTAGCTGAAATAAAGGCCTATCAGCCATCTTGACCGATAAAGGAAAGAAAAAAAACGCACGATAGCGGAAGTGCACATCTCTGAGCTCGATATGACCAGAGACAGTCTCCATAACCTTTCCTTCCGTCGATTCTGCGTTGATCTCAGGCACGTTGTCGAACAGGCGCAGCATATCTTCACCAGCTCCTTTGGCTGAAGAAATATCGGGTACGAAAGAGAAGATGTTCCCGGCCTGGATAGCACCGAACGTCACTCCCATCAAACCTAAAAGGGGCCAGGCAATCTCAGTATGCGGTTACAAAAAACCTCTGAGCGTACGCACAGATGAAGAATGCCTTGGTGCTGTAGGACAAATCGGCGACGAGGCGGCTGCCGTACCAGAAGACCTGGGACAAACAGCGTCAACAACGGATTCATCGTGCTATTCCAACAAGTATGCTTACCAGCGAGATAGCATAGAACTGCATGCTCTGCGCTAGGGCGTACAGAGCACAACTCCAGATAGCAGTGCGATTGGATCGCTTCAGAGGAAGCTCCAAGCTATCGCTGTACTCCTGCCAGCACCCATGCTCACGGGTGAGTGAGGCCACGGTCTTGATAGCGCCTGCAGCCTCTAGGGCGAGTTGCGCGCTCGCCTCGTGCTCTCGCTTGTTGGTTTGATCCTTCAGAATAACAACTCGCTATTTCCAGGAAAGAAAGTCAAGAGGCATGCAAGTGAAACGATTATCATTCAATATCACTCACCAGTCTGATGAACCCAGTACTCAGAAGCAGCGGGGTGATAGCTATCGCGATCAAATGTTAGCAGTGTGGCCCGCCTCTGCATTCAGAACGAACTGCACCCACCAATTCCAACCAAAGCCAACTTCCAGCCGAAGATACATCCAACAATGGCACCACCGACGATGGTGGCAATGCTCTGAATGATCGTACCGAGGGTGATACCTGCAAGACCATTGACCTATACCACAAAATTTAGCCATCTCTCCTGGAGAACAAGGAATCGCAAGTGGACCTTTTGAGGCTACAAAAAATAATGTGATGAGAATGAGAGATGATATTCGGTAGCGCATAATGACTTACTGAATCCGACAGGTTGGAAACCAAGGCACCGGTCTAATGGAAAAGACAGTGAGGTGCGCCCACAACTCACAGTAAGGAGTGCTTACTGAATGGTGTTCCTCATCAAACCACCCAACTGCAACAAATCATTGTTAGTGGGCAATATACCCGAGGTGAAATATTGACGCACTGTCTTGTCTGAGGATGGCCTGGAAGGACATGCCCCGGAGTTTCTAGATAGGCGACAGCTCAGTGTGGGCCCCAAGGTTGACACTTTAGGAGAAGTATGACCCACCCAAGTGAGGGTGGCAGCACCTTCTTTGAAGAAGACATGCTCGGCCCAGATTGCCACTACCAAACGTCATGTTATAACGACTGGTGCATAGGAATAATACTGAAACTTACACGCAGCTCCAATTGAGATGATGAAGAACCACAAGGCATTCCGGTCACCTAGAGAATACCGCGCGTCAGAAACCAACCTAATATTTTTTCGAACAAAGCACCCACCGTTTTTCCGAAGTTCGGAACGATCTGTTGTCTGGAAACCTTGAATAGTGATACCATACACCAGGCCGAATCCAGGATAGACGAGGCCATTAACTAGATGGAACCGGTAAATCAGCGCACACTATGGAATGGGCATGAAGAAAAGAATCACTTACGAATAGCACCAATGAAACCGAGGGCGTAGGTGAAATATCCCTCCCTGTTGAGGCTGCCAATCCGCTTGAAGAGGTAGTACAGGCTGAAGTGGACATCCTCCTCGTCTCCTGGCTTCTTCTTTCCGCTAAGGGCGAGACTCGCGAGAGATCGGCCACCAAGAGACCCAGTGCGTTCGAGTTTTTTGCTGTCGGCACCGCTACGGCCGCTCTTGCCACTACGGATAGACTCGGCACGCTCCTTTTCAATCTCCTCGACAGCAGAAATCTTCCTCTCCAGCGCAGTCATTTCGTCGACAACATCCTCCGGAGCTTGGGCGTTCTCAGCTTCTTTCTGCTCGCGGAGCTTCTGGGCACTGACGAGCCGGGCGTATGCACCGTCCTCCTGGCTGAGAAGCTCATCGTGCGTGCCGGATTCAATTAGTCCACCTTCACCCATGACGTAGATGCAGTTGGCGTCTTTGATTGTGGAGAGACGGTGAGCGACGGTAATGGTGGTACGGCCTTCAGACGCCTTGTTCAGCGCATCCTGCACAATGCCTTCGGACTGGGTATCGAGGGCGCTGGTAGCCTCGTCGAGAAGGAGGATCGCGGGGTCGCTAACAATAGCCCGAGCGATGGCGACACGTTCTAAACAAGGCAAAGAAATTAGTAGTCATTCCAGGGAGCTCGGACAATTGGCTCACGTTTTTGACCTCCAGATAGCAAGAATCCCCGTTCACCAACGTGAGTTTTATATCCGTCGGGAAGTTTCTCAATGAAGGTATCGGCGTTCGCCTTGACGCATGCAGAACGAATCAGCTTGTCCTTCTCCTCCTCCGATGCATGCTCCCAAGGTGTACCAACGAGGCCATGAGCAATGTTACCCCAAATAGTGGTGGCGAACAAGGTAGGCTCCTGCGAGACCAAGCCGATTTGACTACGAAGCCACTTGACGTTGAGCTCCTTGAGGTTGACGCCATCCAAGGCAACAACACCAGAGTCGGGGTCGTAGAAACGCTCAACGAGGGACACGATGGTTGATTTGCCACTTCCCGAGGCCCCGACGAGTGCCGAGGTCGTGCCAGCTTTGAAATCGATGGTGAGACCGTTCAGGATAGGGACCTCAGGACGAGAGGGATAGTTGAAGTAGACATCGGTAACAGTGATATCGCCTTTGACACGCTCCAGCTTCCTCCCTCCAGTATCCTCGCTGTCGATGCTAGGAACCCGGTCAATGGTAGCGAAGATCTTGGCCGCAGCAGCTTGGGCTCGACCGACCGCTATGGCAACAGTGTAAGGCACATGGAATTCTGTGAGGTTCAGTAACATACCTTCAAGCTCGGGGGCGAGCTGGGCGAGAGAGAACGATCCAATGAGGATAGACATGAAACTATTCACGTGCAGGGGGCCAGATTAGTGCATATCGTTTAGAGACCCAAAGCGGAGTGAGAAGCGTACACATTGATTACGGTCCCCACATTTCCTGTCACGGAGTGGCTGATCAGTTTCACCTCACTTTTTCACAACAATAGACAGAACTAACCGTGTCCTTGCAGAATGAGGGTTGTGCCAAAGCTGAATGCCAAGCCGTAGGCGGCGTAGATAATAAAGAAGAAGACACCCATCCCTGCTCCACTGACCACAGCCACTTTGGTATCCGCCGAGAAAGCTTTGTCAATGTACGTGCCATAGACCTTCGCGAGTCGGGTCTGGGTTCCAAAGGCTTGGGCCGTTCGGATTGTGGAGATGACTTCCTCAGCGAAGGATCCACCATCAGCAACAGCATTAAGGGATTGACTAGGACAGCAACCATAAGCCTGGCACATGACAGGGAAGGGAAAATAGGCTCACGTAACATATCGGCCAGTGATTTTCTGCATGATAGTTCCAGTGATCATGATGCAGGGAAGGATGGAACTGAGGGCGAGGGCCAGACGCCAGGAGCGGGCGTATGCGACTGTCCAGATGATGTATGAGATCGAGCATTTAGTTCTTAGAACACACAAGCTAGCTTACGGATGAAACCACACCCAAAGGCGCCAGTAAATGACGCTGCCAATGCGACTTTTTCCGAGATACCTTGCTGAATCAAGTCTGATAGTCGCAAGGTCAATAACGGCTTAGATGCACTTCCCTGTGCGTGATATACTCACGCGTGTCAGTCTGGATTCTGGTAGCCACCTCTCCAGCACCAAGTGTGTCGAAGAATGCGATTTCCTGACGCAGTACAGCCTTGAGGTATCGTTCACGGATTCGCTTCGAGTTGGTCTCTCCTGTCCATGTCCACTATAGATCAAACGGCAAGTTTTCGATGAGTCACCCAGTCAATCATTGTCCGCCAATGAACCAAAGACTTACGATAATCATGTAAACGTAGGTAGCCAATCCTGCGCCGAGGCCAATCAAGACCAGGTACAGGGCGTCCATAGAGGCCTCATGACGAAAAGCGGCCTGAGCAGCTCCAAATGCAGCTTTTTGATCAGCCGTCGCGGTGCCGGCGATCACAGGACCCGCTGCGAGATGTATGGTGTGAGGACATTGGGTGGGGTCAGGAACGGGGCGGCAACAATTACGCACCGGTGATTCCGAAGTTGACGAAGGAATTCGTCAATCGACCGAACAGCAACGAAAGTAGCGGCTATACAGATGCGAGTGAAGGGGGATGGGGAGGCTCGATGGGTCAGAAAGGAATGTCGAGCGAGTGGGCGGCAAACAACAAATTGTTGGAACCGACCTGGGCAGCTCCGGCACAGACCGCACAGAACAATCCAATCGCGTTGAGCGTGATTTCGAGCTTGGTCGCGAATCGGAAGAGGTCAAAGAAGGAGACGGGTTTGAGGGCGGGCGCAGCAGTGCTAGCGCCAGGTGCCACTTCCTTGCCATCGGAAGGGATGTTAATCTTGGTGTCGCCCTTTTCAACAGTCGAGTTGGCAGAGTTTGTCGGCGGGTCCTGAGTCTTCTCAGACGTGTCGTCAGGCATGGTGCCAAAGGAAAGAGAGAGAGCGGAAGGGTATGACGGGGGGAGGAGAAAAGAAAAGGAAAGTGGAGAGATCCAATATTTGGGAGCGAGCCAATAAGAAGGGAAATTGAACGAACCCAAAATGGGGGCGGTTCCGGTTCCGATGCCGTCACTTCGCAGGCCCTCGGCACCGAATCCTGAGCACGTTTTAGCCTGCTTCCTCGAGGAATGCAGGTCTCTTTTGGCAGGAATAACAGATAAAATTCTTAGAAAGGCTCTACCAGTATCAATCAACAATGCCGAATACATTTTTTGGTATTTTTCGACACTTTTCTCGTTTCAGTTCCCATTTCGTTCGGGGCCCGAGACGTGGCGGCCAAGCCAGATTCGGCAAACTGGATTCCGCGTCCAAAAACTTGACGTCTCTCAAAAGGTCAGAAAGTGAATTATCGGTGGCACCAGGCTCGCTTCGGAGCGCTTCTAGGTATATGAGGGAGCTATTGGCAGCTGAAATCAGCTTCAATTGTGCGCAGCTGCGTCAGCGGAGCTTCCGCTATCTCTTCCGTTCCTGTTCCGGGCATTCCAGAGCATAGACGGAACGACGGGTCCCTCAAAGGATAGTAACTGCGGATGATGGAAGTGCTGTCATGGACAAGTGGTCATCCCTTGGGCCGTCGGTTACTATCCCATTGCAGACCTTTTCATTTGCTCATCACTGATGACCTTCTGCTTTTCGCAAGTCGTAAGTCATTTTATGGTTGGGGACGCAACACAACGTGCGATGCGTTCCGGCGATCCTCCCAAAATGCAACCATTAAGTGGCTCCTACAGTTTGCTTGATCTATTGCTTGCGACTGAAAATATGGGCACATCCCCATCGTGGGTGACGTTACATTCGGCCCTTGATAACGCATACGGCCCTCGAGCAAGGCTTGGGAGCAGCTAAATGCGCTGTCAGACTATCTCAAATAAGCCGCGATTGCATCTCGTCCCTTCCTTGAGTCATCGAGGCTTGCGTTGCGTGGAACTTCGGTGAAACAGGCGACATGGCGTGGCGCGGCACCGGTGTCCACACGTGCAAAGCAAAGCTAAATCCGGTCACCCCATTGAAGCGCGTCAAGCGCCGAACGCGACGACGTGGAACCTCCCCTATACCCGCCTCTCTGGTATTCATCTTGTCATCATACACTAGTGCGCACCTTGTGGCCACGATATCGCCCACCCTTTCCCACTCATAGCGCGGATCTGCGGTGTCAAAACCGAATATGCATGGGAACCCGAGTGATCCCCAGCAGTCTGCAATGTCAGCACTCGCAGCACAGACATTCGTAAGTGCTCGGACCAATAGGTTCTAGGCTAACTGCTAGGCTTATAACTGGTCTTCTGTGTAGTTGGCCCATGTCATATGCGAAGGATGGGTCCTCAAGAAACGTCGCAAGAAGATGCAGGGTGAGCGCGGTCCTTATTCTGGTGACGGACCTACATTTCTCACTATTACTCTGTCGCTTTTTTTCTACGTGATGCTACCCATATTATCCACTATACCATTCGTACTCTGTATCGTATGATTCCTCAGGCTTTGCACGTCGATACTTTGTGCTCAAAACCGATGGGGTGCTGATGTACAGCACTCAACCCGGATCGACCCCTCGTGACAGTATACCCCTTCGCCTTGCTACAATAACCTCTTCGGGGCGTTCAGACCAGATTACTGTCGACAGTGGCACAAAGACGTTTCACATTCGGTGCTTCACACCTGGCGACTTTAACAAATGGATGACCGCTTTCCGGTGGGCTTTTAGCAACCCCTTATTGGAACTTTCTGTGCATTACTCAACCATGGCTTCAGAACGTTCGAAGCCCCGGCTGCTGGGGAGGGTGTGGACCCTGATGACACTGCGACTGAAAGGGGTTCCATCTCAGGGGGCAGCACCTTGCACAACTATGCCGATCGTCTCATGGCTATCGTTCACCAGATGGATCTTACGATTGCTGAGCTAGAGGCGACTACTATCCCGACCTATCACCATCCGCCTTCCCCTAATCCTGAGCTCAATGCATCGACCCTCAGCAAGAAGCGCTCGACGAACAATTTACGGTCGAAAAAAGAAAAGGAAGAGAAGGATGGCCATCATGGGAAAGGAGATCACGGTTTATTCAAAGTCTTTCATCGTAAAGGTGAATTTAACCTCTTGAACTTTACAAGAGCAAACTAACCAATTTTCACATGTAGGGTCGAACAACTCCGTCCCCACTGAACACACCCCTTCCGATACTCCTCCTTTGACTCTTAATGGGTCTACACGATCTGGAGGGTCGACCCCATCGAGCCAAAACTTCCCTTTTTCGCTTCCATCGACGTCAAGCGCCACCTCTCCCACTTCCCTTGCTCCAGCTCAAACCGTCCAAACTCTTCGACGCCAGCACATTGAACTGATGTCCTTATGTGCCAATTTCCCCTTCCCTCCACCCTCGGAAGCTCCTGGACAGTCGTTCAGCCCTTATGGGATGCACGAACTGCAACGGCTCCCCTCCCCGACTTCAAGAGGCATTCCCCTCGACCGACTGTTGACCACCCAATTGTCGTCTGGAAACATCTCTGCGTTGACACCACGCTCGATGGCTTCCCGCTCTTCTTTTGCTCCTTTGCGTCGCCCGATGTCCCTCAACACCGTCGGCTCGGGTGGTGACTCTATCTTCTTTGATGCTGAAGACGGGGGGCTAGAGTTCATCGATATTGACGGTGATGAGGAGGGTAGTGAGGACTCCGTAAGGACAGATGCTCAGAGGTCCACACATGCACCCACCATCATCCTCGATAAAACAACACCCAGGCCATCTCTTGGTCCCAGCAGTGAGGAGCCCGACGAGATTACCATCCCAGACGAAGCTCATCACGAGGACGACCTCCCTACTCCCATATCTGGTCAACATCCCCAGAGCCAAGAAGCTAGACCATCATCCGCCTCAATGACCTCGTCTACCTCTAGCTCTTCCGCTTCCACCGGTTCTCCAGACCCCGGGACAAGACCCACTTTGGGAAGTGTGCTATCCAATGTGTCCTCGTCCTCCACTGTGTCTATGCACAGCTCGATCCCAGAACACGGCTCCACGCCTGCAACAGCCCCTCCTGGGAAAGCAGTTGTTGTCCGAAGAACAGCACTCCCTGCACCGACAAGCGGAGAGCAAATGAGTTTGTTCACGATGCTCAAGCGGAACATCGGAAAGGTATATACTGTGAATGTTCATAGCTGGACTGGGTACTAACTAGGTGCCCATAATAGGACTTGGCGACAGTTGCATTCCCCGTTACGTTAGTGCAGTCCGTACATTTCGATGGAGCCCGGCTTTCTTACGCTTACTGGCAATAGATTCAACGAGCCACTCAGTCTTCTTCAGCAGTAAGTCTGCATCCTGCGTCTCCTTAGGCTAAGTACTCATGCTTCGATGTTAGCGCCGCTGAGGATCTCGAGTATTTGGATGTGATTGAGAAAGCAGTGGAAGAGAAGGATCCTGTGGTCCGCCTTGCCTTTGTAGCTGCATTCGCCGTATCTGGTTATGCTTGCACCAAACTACGAGCCAGCCGGAAACCATTGTATGTCTGCCCTTCAACTTTATTCTCAGTTATCCTCCTAACAATTTACTCCTAGCAACCCCCTCCTTGGAGAGACGTTTGAAGATATCCGGTACAACTTTGTGTCCGAGAAAGTCTCACACCACCCTCCTGTAGTTGCGTGTCATGCACATGGTGACGGCTGGGAGTTTTGGTCGACGAGTGGTGCCAAGAACAAATTCTGGGGTAGGTCAAATGTCGTGAGGCTCATCGTCCACTATTGACGAATTTGTCGCTACAGGCAAATCCTTGGAGATTATTCCGGTTGGAACCACCTACCTCAAAATTGGAGACGAAACTTACTCCTGGTCAGTAGTTCAGCCAGTCCATATCTCCTCACTTGCTTACGCTTATCTGGCAATCAGGCAAAAACCCTCATCATTTATGCGTAACCTTATCGCTGGGGAAAAATATCTGGAGCACTGTGGCTTCATGACAATCCACACCTCATCCTCATCGCTACACTGCACCTTGGAGTTCAAGGAGGGTGGGTTCTGGGGGACGAACAAGGATGAGGTATTCGGCAAAATTATCGGTGCTGAGGGTCACAATGACGTCGAGCTACGAGGGAGATGGAATACCGGCATGTCTCGCTTCCTGGATCCCTTCGGCTCACATCTCCATGTGCTCTGGCGCGCCGCTCCCCTCCCCGATGACGCCATTGATTATTATGGCTTCACACACTTTGCCATCGAGCTCAACGAAACCACAGACGACATCCGCGACTTTATCCCCCCGACGGACTCGCGGCTGAGGCCAGATCAGAGGGCACTCGAGAATGGCAATGTGGAGCTGGCTGAGAGTGAAAAGGCTCGTGTAGAGGAAGCTCAGCGCGAGCGAAGAAAGGCACGTGCCGATAACGGCGAGACCTACACACCGAAGTGGTTCCGACCAAAAGCAGGGGCCCCCAATGAATGGGAGTATGCTGGGGGCTATTGGGAGGCGAGGGAGAGGCGTGACTGGGGCGAGCTCGAAACGCTGTGGTGATTTACGATTTCTTCTGGTTATTCAATTTTAGTAGTTTTCATCTGTTACATGCTTTACAAACATAAACCCAACCCCAAGATTACTGTAGGATCTTATAATGCCAGCTACTCTCCAAGCTTTTCTTTTTACTTGTCGCGAGACTGTGTATCCTTTTTTGGAAGGCGCTTGCTTTGTCACGAGACCCCGCGTCACATCGACACATCCCGAACACCAACGGACATCGCATTCTCCAGGAACTCTGCTAGAGGAAAACCGAATCGTTACAGAATAAACCTCTATAGAGGATTGAGATGTCCCAGAACGCCTTTACGTCCTTTGCGCGAGAGACGCAGTATCAGCCGCCTCCGGACTCCCGACCGCTTGTCGCTTCAACGTCGGCAAAGCCAAGTTGGTTTGCATCATCGCCTCAGGGGAACGGGCTAGGTGCGGAGACGTCGTATCAGGCAGGCGGCATCCCCTCCTGGAGCGACTCGTATGGGGGAGGCGGAGGCGAAGAGGGGCCTGAAGGCGCAGTCAACGAGTGGGAGACACGATTCGGGTGGAGAGTTGATATTGAGGCTGCTGTAGCTTACCTGCTGGGACCGATATCAGGTGAGCGAACCCTTTAATGTACTATTTTCAATGCGAACCACTGATGGTGCTTGTGTGGATAGCACTGCTTGTTCTGGTGTTGGAGACTAAGAACGACTACATAAGATTCCATGGTACCGTATATGCTTGCCATTCACTGCTATTAGAGATTCTCTAACCTCGAACTCTCATTAGGCTACCAATCCGCACTCTACTCCACCCCCGGTGTCGTTGGACTACTCCTTATGCGCTTCATTTTCCCCCGTTGGCTGTGGATCATGCTATTGCTTGGCTTCATTGGAAGCGTATTTGCCCTTGCGTGAGTGTCAGATAACCTCTTTCTGTTCAAGATCATCTCTGATTTTCATCTTCCTTGAACCATCTCACCAGCTTCCGAGCCTTCCAAGACGCAAACTCGAGTTCTATTGGCCATGGAGGACTGATACGCTACCATTTACCATACATTGGGCCGCTTGCTGATCGGTGGGTTGGAGAGGAGTAGAACAGTTCCTCGCTTGTGTTGTTCTTTCTACGCTTGTGTGCTCAATCTATGCCCATTCGTTGGCATTGGGACTGTTCGCTTGTACTTTTGTTGGGTTAATTAACTATTTTGGAGCGATTTGTCCCTCAAACCCCACACCATCTGTCATATCTTGGATCGCCTTCCGATCAAATGAAAACCTTCTCTGCTCGATCCAGGAAAGCGTTCATTGATGGTGGCCAGCACAAGGCTTCCGTGACCGACGGAGGTCGAACAGATAACTGTCAGTGTGACAGCCGCCTCGGAGTTCTCATTCCCCGACCCGTGGTTGCTGCAGCCTTGAGTTTTCGAAATTACTATAAAGCCACGAGCGACCATCATCGTACCACGATCCAGAAACCTCCCTCATTATATTTTTGAGCACAATGACTTCAACCTCATCGAAAATCCGAATCCTGCTCACCAATGATGATGGGCCACCCTCGAGGGACTCTCCATTCATCCTCGGTGAGACTCTTTAGCTCCATAGCCTCGACGCGTTTGAATGTATCGCTTACGCATCAGATCTGATTAGGCCTATACTTGAGGCTAGTGGAAGCAGGTCTGTCAAAGTTTCGGAAGACTGTTGCTCAGCTCCATCTCATCTTGCCTATCATACAGGCCATGATGTCAAAGTTGTGATCCCAAGCGCCCAGAACTCTTGGATTGGTACGCCTGCTCCAATACATAGACTGCCCTATCTTTCTGAGTGTTCCACCACTGCAGGCAAAGCCTACCGTATCAAGGAAAAAATATTCGGCCGATACTATTACCCTCGCGTCCACGGTAGCGGTGAGTAACCTTCCTGTCATCCCTTCGTAACTTCGAATCATCATCTTTCGGTCTGTCACAGGAGTAAAGCCTGAAACTTCTGATGTATCGAGACCACTCAAGGAGGGCGAACTTGGAGAATGGATTCTTCTTGATGGCGTAAGTCAATACATCTTGGCTGTGTGATTCAAAAGACCCGTTTGGTCTCGTCTTACATTATCCTTCTGTCCTATGCTCCTTGGACGGCCACGTTAGACTCCAGCGACGTGCGCGAACATCGGCCTCCATAACCTATTTCCCGATCAGATCGATCTCGTGATTTCAGGTCCAAATCTTGGGCGCAATACTTCGTCTGCATTTGTGTTGTCGTCGGGAACTATCGGTGCAGCGATGTCGTCATCGCTCGCCATGGTTCGCAGCATTGCGCTTTCGTATGGTGTATTCTCGCGTCCAAGCCCTTCAGAATACGTTGACCCAGCACACGAGCTTGGCATACGTATCATTCACAAGTTATGGAACAATTGGGGTAGTGATCCTTCCAGTCCCCGTAATGGCGAGACGGAGCTCTATAACGTCAACATCCCCCTGGTCAAGGAACTCCTGAATCCCGGAAGTCTTGAGGTGGTATGGACCACCATATGGAGGAATCAGTATGCTTCGGTATGTCCTGTGCAATAATAGTCGATCTCGCTCATGCTCACAAATTTCGACTTGTAGCTCTTCCAAGAGTACAAGTCAGATGTCTCTCCAGCCAGTCCTGACGCCCCTCCTGCGTCAACGGAACCAACTCTGAACCCTGATTCTTCCTCTCCCGCCCCACCTGCCGTGTCTGCACCTGCACTATCGTTCCACTTTGCCCCTACGATGGGCTCCCTCGTCAATCCGCCTCTTGAGTCATTACCATTCGGTTCAGATGCTTGGGCCGTGCACCATGCGAAGGCGAGCGTCACCCCGCTCCGAACTTCATTTGCAGAACCGGGTGAAGGGAGCTTCAGCAATTTCTTTGATGACGAACCGGCTGCTAATGGGACTTCAAAAGGACCTGGTGGGATGGAGTTTGTCGGGCGGCCGTGGAAGCTGTAACATAATCTTATTTTCTCATACATACACAACTATCGTTCCCAGTTCGCACAATTCATGATCAATTCCAAATGACTAGCCAAGTTTTCGAAGCACCCGCGAATTCTCCCAACGCACTGGTTGACGGGATGACTACCCCAAGAAATCAACGCTTCAACAGATGAGCCTTCGGCCATCCTTGACCCGTGGCATCTGATCTAGACTCGCTGCTTATCGGAGATAGGTTTGCTCAAGACTTTAAATGCAGTGTTAATCGGGCAAATCCTCGAAGCCACTAGGATGAATCATTTCCGCAATGAGCACGAGTCCAGTCACCTCCGATGTGGCCCTCGCGGGGAACCCACCATCTTCACCGATCATTATCAGACAAGCGCCCAGCCAGCCGGTGCATACGGCGCCGAACAGGCCGTCAGAGCACGTAAGGTCATCGGGCCACCGTGTGGGCATATTGATTGGCATGTGTGACTCAGACACTAGCAGAGTATATATACCGCATCCTCTCGGTCAAGACCTATAACCATCACAGTGCCTCGTTGACTCTTGATTGCCTGTCTGTAAGGTTGCATGAACCGATCGCAATATTCCCTTCTCATCTCCCGTGGCTCGACACTTTCTTGATTAGGACAAACACTTTATCGATCGAACCCCTCCTCGATGTCGTTGGTACCTCCATTTACTGCAGAGACTGCTCGGTGCGGATATTATCCTGGTTCCTTCTGTCTACAATTTTAATTGACATCCTCGATATAGGGCTAAGGTCAAGAAGGCTCAGGCTCTCTGGAACACCCAGAAGCCAGAGGCTATCGCACCAGCGTACACTGAAGGTAAGATGTTGTCCTGAATATCTTCGTCACACACACTTTTGCTGATTCGGGGGTCTTTTCCCCTTCGAACTCCAAAGATACTATCTGGAGGAACCGAGATAGCTTCCTCACAGGGCACGAAGATGTCATCAAGTTTCTGACCAAGAAATGGTCTGTCCTCTTGATTTGTTGGGCCGTGGATGATGACTCATCGGCTATTGAATCAATTACAGGGAAAAGGAAAAGAACTACCAGCTTCGAAAAGAATTGTTTGCATTCACGGATAACAAAATCGCCGTGCAGTTCTGGTACGAATACCAGGATGCGTACGATGGCATGAAATGGAAGCGATGCTGTGAGTTGCACGGATAATTTCTGTCCTACATGTGCTAATTTGTCCCCATCCTCCAATCTACGGATAGATGGTCTCGAGGATTGGACCTTCGCTGCTGACGGTCGGATGGCAAAGCGCCAAATGTCGGGCAATGATCTTGTGCTCAAAGATGAGTCGGAGAGGTGGTTTACAAACACCACGAGTGATGATGAGAGGGATGCCGTGACGATTACTGACGCACATTGGTGATGGGAATGTACTAAGGAAGACGCGAACCTCAAAATGAAGTGTACTACTTGATTCAATGAAACATGTTTCTGACTGCTAGGATATCAGGAGAGAAAAGGGCAAAGAAAAGATGTAGTAGGTCATGGTGATACCAAATACTTGGATGAATACTGCCACACTTGCTTAAGGCACAAAGTTTGTCATAAGCCCTGATAATGGTCGTCAGAGCATTCTTGAAAAGTCACAATTTGCTAAGATTGCTACAACACGAGGGTACAGTCACTTGGTAAAGTCGATTGAAGAATACAAAATTCAATCACTTGGCGTCAGGAAGAGCCGCGGCAATGGCATGCGAGAAATCGGCAATGATGTCAGAGATTGCCTCAATGCCGACCGAGACCTGGGGAGATCAAATTGAAGCGGATCAGATTTACCAAAACCGCAGGACTTTCCCTGATCGTCATCAAATAGCATAGACTCACGCGAATAAGGTCTGGTGTCACGCCCGTAGACAATTGTTCCGTCTCCGATAATTGCTGGTGTGTCGTAGTTGCGGGGTGAATCACAAGCGTTTTCGCGTCGCCCACATTGGCGAGGTTTGTTGCGAGGCGGAGCTGGTCGACAAGTTTGCTACCAGCCTGAGCGTCGCCCTTGATACCAAAGCTCACCATACCACCAAATGCATTGGGGCGAAGGAGACGCTTCGCACGATCAAAAGATGCGTGAGATGCCAGACCAGGATACGACACCCAAGCAATTTTCGGGTGTTGCTCCAGCCATCTTTTCAGCAAGGAGCATCAGTACGGTTCCAAGTTCTGTAGGATCTAAAATGACGTACTGAGCCAGCGCAAGTGCGTTATCGCTGTGCCTTTGCACCCTCAAAGAAAGTGTCTCCAATCCCTGGAGGAAGAGGAAGGCAGCGAAGGGGTTCAAGGCCGGGCCGGTATCTCTGAGGACCTCCACTCTTGCTTTCACAGCAAAGGCAACAGCTCCGAATGTTTCGGAGAACTTAAGGCCATGGTATCCTTCCGATGGCTCAGTGAAGCCCGGGAATTTACCAGAGCCAGCCCAGTCAAATTTGCCGGAATCGACGATTACACCACCAATTGTCGTGCCTAGAGAGCGAGATGTATTGGTGAGTGGCAGTTTGTGTAAAAGAGTCGCAACATACCGTGGCCACCAATCCACTTGGTCGCACTGTGAAGGACGATGTCGGCACCGTGCTCGATGGGACGGATAAGGTAGCCGCCAGCACCGAAAGTGTTGTCCACAATCAGAGGGATCTTGTGCTTGTGGGCAATCTATATTAGGGTCAATGCGTTAGCCAGGATATCATCGAAGTAAACGCCTTGATCTATCAGGTCACCCACCAGAGCAAGCTCAGGGATCGGAGCGACATTATACTTAGGATTCCCAATGCTCTCGATGTACAACGCCTTGGTTTTGTCATCAATCGCGTTCTCGAAGGCCTCGAGATCGTCGTTATCAATGAACTTGACGGTAATGCCGAGGCGCTTGAAATAAACTTAACAAGTAAGGCACCGCGTCAGTGGCCGCATATTGTTGGGATGGGCGAATCCAATTTACCTTTGAATTGGTTGTATGTCTGGCCGAGAGAGAGGTTAGAAACTTTTCTTCGATATGGTGTTCTCAAAACTCACTCCACCATATAAGGCGGTCCTTTATCAACAAATGCAGATGCGACAGGAGAAGGTTATTCAACGGGGCCCTTTGAACTGAAGCAACACGGCCGGTGCTCACGATGTCACAATATTGTCGCCCGCCCCAGCGATCGTGGTAATGGCCATGAACTGAGCGCTCATACCACTCGCACTGGGGACGGGTGTGATGGAAAATCAGCGTGTGTGGGCGGGGACAAGCGGGTGATATCGTGAGCGTTGGATCATAGGGTAGGGTGTATGAATCGTGAAACTCACGTAGCCACAGCAGCAACGCCTCCTTCAAGAGCTGTAATGCGCTTTTCGAAGACATCGACGGTAGGGTTCCCAATCCTAATGGTGTGAAGGAGAAGCGCGTTTATATTGTGCGAAAGGGGCTGATGTGAATAAAAAGAACCTTGAGTAAATATGGCCCAAGGCTTTGAGGTTGAAGAGATCGGCTCCGTGCTGTGAGTGTCAAGACGAAGGACAAGCTTGTGAGACAAGAACGAATGAGATGAGGCAGAATGAAGCGGAAAACTCACCTGCGAATCATTGAAAGCGAAGCTAGTGGAGGCGTAGATTGGAACGGCACGCGCATTAGTGGTGGGATCGATTTCCTATGAAGACGAGGATGTATCGGATTGGCAGATGAGTTAATGCGTATACCCCAGTGCGCTGGGATGAATGTGATGAGGCTTTAAACGCACCTGACCTCCATGGAGCTGGAGAGTATCAAACTCCGGTTCTCTACAATCGGATGAAAGGGTCGTGAGTCCGCCGCCGGCGCAGATCGATGAAACACGCAATCCGTAAATTGACTCATTTACTTGTAGAAGGGGTTCGAGGACATCGTAAGTGTTTGGGGAGGTGTCGAGAGATCGAGGTCGATGGTAAACGATGAAGGGGAAGTTTGGAGCGGGGAAAACAGAAGCAGCTAGCCTGAGAGAGTCCGGGGAGGTGTCTACCGCTCGCTCTCCCAGTGTGACCCCCCGGCTTATATCGCACACAAGCGAGCAATGTATACGTAGTCTATGATATACTTCGCTAGCTTTGGGCCCATAATTGGCTAACTGGGCATAGCTGATAGACTAGACATTGCGAATGATGGCGTGCTCCGTGCGTTGAGAAGACAAGTACCTGTGCACAATGGCGTACGTAGGTAGCTCCTGTCAGGTTAACGGTATCTGATTTCATGGGTCGTCTGTTGGCGGTCTTGGCAGTAAATAATGCTTTGGAAATACAGGTCTACCCGAGTGTTGCTGTGTACAGGCGCCCGTCACACGTCAAATCGTCTTGTATCAAAAGCGCAATAGATTATTTGTACTTCGAGTACTTAGTCAACACGCCAGACGGAAAGTATCAAATGTGTATAGAGTTGGCGAAAGGATGGATTACAGACGAAAGTAGGTGGCGCTCCTCAAGAGAAAGCCGTAGATAGGCCAGAAATGAAACGAGAGAAGATGCAAGGATAGGATAGCGAATCGACAAGATGGTTATTCACATTAGCCATGGCTACAAAAATATTTTTGGGGAAGCGATGGGGAGCGAGATGATAAAAGGGGAGGCAGCACCCGACACAGAGCAACCAATTCTGGATCTTCCTAGAAATTTCCGGCCGACAGCGAACACATCTGGGGAAGATTTTGGCGACAGCCGTAACAGACGGAAAGAATTAGTAGCCATGGGCACTGGTATGCTCCAGGTCATCCCGTGCATCGTCCTTCTCGGCGGCAACGAACGCAGATTCATGCTCGGATGCACGATCCTGGTGCAAGTCAATCTTCCTCTGGAAAAATTCATAAACAAGGTAAGAAAATCGACGAAAATAGCAAGTCAATAATCAAGCGAAAATACATACCCCCGCGACGTCATCAGGGTGATCGCCAATAGCATACGATTTGGTACCGTCCATGAACTCGGTCTCAGTACCGTAGCCGGGCGCGTAAGGATCCTTGGGTGCAACCTAGATGATAGAATGCGGGAATAATAAAATAAGCGTAAGGATAATGATCGCGCACATAGACGTGAGAGTGTGGAGCCGTGATCAGTGAAACAGTGGAAGGTAAAATGCGACAGTAGATCAATAAAGGCAAGCCACATGTGGGTGACGATACGCCATGGAACAGAACGGACAAGGAGATGACTCAATGAGTCCCTTGCCAACAGGAAGGGAGGAGCGCTAATTGGTCCCATGCTCCACTTCTCCGAACGAAGAAATCAAAATAGAAAAAACCGACGAGCCACGGCTAGCCGAAGCCGGGGATAGAGAATTCCAATCTGAAAATTTGAACTAGACGTACCCTGGGAGCACTGAGAGAGTGAGGATTGGGGGCACCCGAGGGAAGACCGAATGAAGGCATGGGGCCGTTTGAGTTCTGGCCAGACTTGGACTTGTTGTGGGATGAGTTGTTGGACTGGTAGCGAGGGTCAGAGATAGGACGCCTGTTGAGGGCGTAGAGAAGGGTGTTGGTGTAACTGTTGGAGGAAAAAAATGAGTATGCTATGCGTGCAGGTCCAATAGTTGTGCAGGCTACATACAGCTTGCCAAGGATGTAGTTCAAGCCAGCAAAGGCAAGAGTGTGAGGCCAGGCGACAACGAAAGCGAGGTCGATGATGGTAGTGATGGAAGTGAGCAGGCCAGTGTGGACACCATACATGAGAACGCGGGTGGTCCAGCCATCATCATCGCTGAAGGCGGTCTTGTTGACGTAGAAAGAGATGAAGAGGGACACTGTCACCATCAAATCCGCGACAGCTCCGCTAGACAGCCAGGCAGTGAGGGCCCACTAGATCGTTCGACGGGATTGACGGTTAATTATTTGCAGAAAATTATTGTAAAATGAAGGAGCTCACAGTATGAGGCTTCAAGTTCAGGAAGCCGTCGAACTTGGTGAAAGCCACAACGCAAGCGACTGAGAGGTGGGGCCGTTATTTTCGCGGGTAGAATAGAAGGAGGTGAGGGGAGACTCACGAATGCCTGCGACGAGCTGGAGAACGGCGAAGATCATCACGCCAACGGACAGGGGCCAGTGCTTCCTCTCAATGGAGAAGGCGCGGTAGGCAAAGTAGGACTGGACAATGAAGGCAAGGATAGGGACGATGAGGATCTCCAGGTTGAAGGAGAAAGTCGGTGGCTCGTCAAGAGCGAGGAAGTTGCCAAAGTTGGTGACAGTGTAGTAGTAGGCTGTATGGCTCATCAGCGCAGTATGGAGAGTGTCGAGAAGCCAGACAACGGCGACCTGTGAGGGGCAAGGTTAGCGGGGTGGGGGCCAGGCACTGCAGCCAGACACTTACCAAGGCCTTGATCTGCCACTTGTCTCTGGGGAAACGGTCATAGTAGATGTACGCTTGAGACGAGGACATGCCAAACAGGCTGCAAAAGGCCACAGGTCAGTATGCAGCACGGTTGCTTGCGATTTGATGGAGTAAATTGACTGACTATGCCGCAATGATGAGGCATACTAGGATGACACCGAGCAGGTTATCAATATTGATGGTGCTAGGATCGAGGGTGGACGTCATGGCTGGCTATGGAGGGAGGGAGGGGGAAGCAGGGGGTCGACGTTGCTGGTCGAGAGGAAAGAGTGCGGGCAGACTGTTGTGGCGTGCTTGGCCTCCGCTCTGATTTCAGTCCGCACTGACCGCATATTTATCTAGATTTATCACTGAATTGGTTGGGCCAATTTGTTGTCGTCCTCGTGAGCCTTCTTCGCAAATAATGCGACGAGTAATTCAAACCGTAGAATGCTTCTCAATTCTTCTGCTCCCTTTTATGCTACCTTCCACGAATCTCACATGAACAGACCCCGGGGAAGTGTAGAGCCTACCCGAGCCGTAGTTAGCAAATTAGCAATGTCGCCGTCGTCGTCGTTAGACCTTCCCTCCTCGATGCCTGGGGGCCTATCTGTGGCCGACCCCGTCCCCGGGGGTGTTGCTACTAGTCCCGCTGTGAATCTGCCCCACCCGATTCATTTGCCAATTAGGAAATCGTGATGATGGTCCCGCGCGGTGACATCCGTTCCGTCTCACCTAACAACAGGGCTAAAAAGCAATCAGGTTTGCCGCGTAATATTAATAGCGCGTGGCCGCATCACCCCCCAATAAGCAAATGGGTTGGTCGAGCAATCGACGATCGTGGTCCATGCATGATACCCGGTCCAGGCGATCCTTCTCCTCTCCCAAGAAACTTTACGCTAAAATTCCTTCTGTTAGGACAGTTGCATAACCTCTTGCCGCGCCCTTATTTGTTTGATGTGAGAGCGCGGGTGCATCGCGAATTTGGGGAGCGGGCGGAGGTCGCTCAGGTACATGCGTGCACTCCGATTAGGAGCCTAACGATGACTAAAACCAGTCTGAGACGGTCACCGACCGAGTTAGTTAGGGCCCATTTCACTAATGTATCGTCCATGGCCCAGGAAGCTAGAATATGTGAAAAGTGTTTGGTTTATGACAATTGCCCATTTGTTTACACCGACCTCCGATTCAGATATACGACTCATGGCACTAGAACTTCTTCAATCTTCAAAGCTAATCAAACAAGGGGCAGAGGCTGTATGATACTCCGATCTCACGTCATTACCCATCCATTCGTCTCTGATCTAATCTATCCGCTCTCGTGGCGCTCCTAGAGAATCTACATCGGCACTCTTCACCCCAGCGATCCACCTGTTCTGCTAAAACACCGGTTCTCTAAGAAATACCGACACTCCTCACTCGATACCTCTCTCACTCGTTTACGTATCGGCGCTGAAGCTCGCGCTATCCTGCGATGTATTCGAGAGGGTGTTCGGGTCCCCACAATCCGGCTAGTCGATGCGCCAAACGGAATTCTTGGGCTTGAGCTTATTGAAGGGAAAAGTGTGCGACAGATCATCCCTGGGGCGGACGACGAAGGAGATGGACTCGACGCAGACGAAGAGCTAGCTGAGGAGTCTGCAGAGCCAGAAGAGATTGACTCGACGAAGGAATTCGGAATAACACACGGTTGAGTACGCTGTCCTTACCTCTCGCCCCTTCCTCCTTTATTTCTTGCTTCTCTCGCTTTACTTGATACCCCGAGGCTGAGCTTAAAGCTGACATTTTTCCTAATGTGAACAGAGCAGATCATGGAGCTCATCGGGATCGAGGTCGCCAAAATGCATTTAGTGAATATCATTCATGGCGATCTGACGACGTCCAATATGATGGTGCGCAAACGTGCACCATTGCCCGCTTCAACCGAACCTTCGAAGCCGACTGGCAAAGGGTTCCGAGAGCCCATCTATCCTGCCGAGCTCGTAAGTTCGAATATGTTGTCACTGCATGACTCGATTCGTCTCCCTTTTGGTCTGAGATTGATTTGCGACTTTCGCTCCTTTGTGATGATTCTTTGCTTCTAGATCCTGATCGACTTTGGCCTCACCACCACATCTGCCCTCGCGGAGGACAAAGCCGTTGATCTCTATGTCCTGGAGAGAGCTTTCGCTTCAACTCATCCAGAATCGGAGTCGCTGTTTCAGCTTGTTCTCGACGCATACGGAAGGAGAAGCGGCAAGGCTTGGCCAGCGATCTTCAAGCGACTGGAGGAAGGTCAGCACTTACACCTGTTATCTATCGAACTCGAGCGTCAATGATAACATCTTTGTGATTATAGTACGACTGCGCGGGCGAAAGAGAAGCATGCTTGGATAAAGAATCAAGATCACGAAAAACTCTCGCTGTCATTCACAACCCTTCCACAGTACAACACGAGCGCGACAAAAAGACAGCGTATCCCAGTAGTTTGATTGAGATCGTAACACTGTACAAGCCAACAGAGATATCAGATGACAATATATTACTGGGTATCTGGTGGAACATGCAAGGATAGATGAACTTGATGGGGGGCAACAAGCGACAGAGCGATCAAGAGCAGCGTTGGACAGTGAGATGAGAGGTTATGAGAATAATCATATCTGGAAGGTATCACTCGTTAGCAAAATACTATTGTGAGGGGAAATTGAATACGCACTAAGCTCAACTCGAGCGTCCAGACGCGCCGAGCCCACAATTTCACTTGCTTTCGCTCTCCACCGACATTCACCTCAACCTCGACACCATCCCACCAGCACTTCCGCTAATCACAAGGAATAAGGGGAGAGAGAGGATGTCCAATGAGTCGGTGACCATTGCACATGGAAGTTAGGTATACGTACTGCAGGTTTCCTCCAGAACAACAGCAACTTTTGTGCCGTGCCCATCTGCACTTGGTCAACAAGCACTTCACCATTGTCCAGATGTGAGATACCAGTCTTGAGAAGGACCAACGCGATGGAGGAGATGCAGCAACGAGAGGGTTCAATGGCGCGGAATCCCCAGGCATCATTCCTGTCGAACCCACTCATGCAGAGCATATCAATGAGATGCTGCTCTGCGATATTGTTCTCCTTGTTAACATTTCGCTGTAGAGCGGTGAAGATGCTGGTCATTTCGAGCAAGTGACCACCACACTGCCTTTTGAGGCCCAAATGCTCCTCGTTAGCAATTCCGGCGTCATCCGTGAATTTTTTCACGGGGAGCCCATCCGCGCCCGCAGGGGGGATAACAAAGTACTCGAGTTCTTCACGCAGGACGATTATGGCTTGCTTGGTGAGGAGCGGGTTGCGCGACCCCGTAAAGTCGTTAGGGATAGGGTTGCTTGGGTCAACGAGTGCCGCCTGGGCGTGGAAGGGGCCTGGCCGCTCATTCGACCCGTAGAATTCGTCGCGAGAATGGTGGAAAAAGTTGATGACAAAGTGGAAACAATCTGGGTCAAACTAGCACCAGCATGTTTGGAGTGGGCAGGTGGCGACATGGATACAAGGGGAAGAACACAATCATTCGAAGGTTAGGCACAAGCATAAAATGAGGTATTCGGCATCACTGTACCCACATCAACTGCATAAAGATAGTCATCTTCGCCATCCTCGCCGCCATCACTCCACTGTGACCCGCCCGAACTTGTGCCACCACCACCGACGCGACTAAGCACCAGGCCATTGGGAAACAAGCACAGAAGGATGGATTCAGGGAGGTTCATGAGCGTATCACGGTCAACGGTGAAACGGCGGCCGCGTAGATCGAGGCGGACCGTGGTCAACAGCTCAGGGTTTAACACATGTTGCGGTTGAGTTTGCTGTACAGAGGTGATGATATTGTCGACGCCTGACATGGTGCTTAGGCTATGAAACACGTAGATGAGTGGTCCAGATAGCGGGTAGGCAGGCGCCGCCTGGGGGCCTTTGAAGTTGTTGCGTAAAGGTTGGTTGCGTCAAGGCCAAGGACTCGGTGGCAAATGCCGCGTCTGTTGTCACAACCTGCCGCCTCTCATATCGAGCCTCCTCGTCTGAATTTCGAATGTATCTTATTCATTTTGAGCTAATTTCTTCTAGATATCCTACTTGTTAGGCTCTAGCCAGAGTTGGTGAATTGTGCTAATATCGCGTGTTTATTGTGCTCGAATCATCAACTCCCACTTACCCTCCCTCAGCGTCTGATGGAGCTCCTCACTGGTAGCATGGTCAAATTACAAGCATAAGCAAGTGAAAATGATGGGTTAAAGGTGGTGTAAAATGTGCATATTGTGTCACAAAATTGCCCTTCCACTGGCAAGCGGACGAATAGCTCCTGGAGTTCTAACACAATAAATGTTTCGAGGGCGTTATTAGTAGCATCTTGCACCATGGTCGCCAAGGTCGATTCCCGAAGCTATACTATGGAGATGCTTTGATTAACTACTTGGCCAGCAGAGCGCAACCGATTCCGCCATTGAGGTCGATCATTATATGGTCAAGATGCTGCTAATCTTGCGCCAAGCTCGCCGCACGTCCACCGACTTCCTTTCGCCTGTTAGAATTTTGCTATTACCGGCATCAGGTCATATAACTCTGCAGTCAACGAACTTCGTGTATGATTCGTAACACCAGACCTGAGTGCGTGGTACCTGTCTTGTTGGCGCTCTGCGAAGACAACCCTGCTGTCAGCAAAAACCCTAGACCCTGTCAGGCCTTTTGTATCGGTTTACGACGATACAAGGGAGCTGGGGAGAGAAGGAGAGGAAGAGGATCCACGCGTTCCCTCAGTGGATGGACGCCCACATGCGTATACTTCAGCGCTGAATACTTAAGCCATCAATCCGACAACGAATCCGCGGCGGCGATGAGCGGTACCTTCAGCGTTAAAAGGACATCCGCTATACGAACCACCACGGGGAGCAATGTTCCTGATTTAATGCGGGGATAACGTAAAGCAGGAGAGAAACACATACCCCAGGCTGGAAGGAGTGTCATAGTGTCATCAAGAAAATCAAGCAGCGATTCGATGGAGCGATAGTGGCTGTTTGCTAAACTTGTGTTCTCTCTCACTTCCGGCCGCTTGAGTTCGCGAGTGATGACACGAATGGCGTTCATCATGTGAGTCTAAGAATGATCCATTAGCTTGTTGAACTTAGAACAATAAAATAGACACATACTATATTCACCAAGCCTAAGTGGGGATGCTGGTGCTTTCGGATGTGGGTACAGATATCTACAAGCCCTTGCAGACACTCCAGCATCTTTGACCTGGATTCCGGGTATTTTGTAGCCCATAAACTGTGCAGAATTAGCCCACTACCGTAGAGCTTGACGTGCGCGAGGACAATGTTGAGGTTGAATGCCTTGTAGACCGCAGTCTCTGGAAGCATGTGCGAATCATATGGCGGTAAGGACTCGCGCTGTGTGTGAATTTGGGTCTCAATAGACAGAAACTCTTCTTCTCGGCCATGATGTCCATGCTCTAGAGAGATTGGATGAATTGGTCAAGCGGGGCACTGCAGAAAACTGAGCTGGCAGCCTACTGATAACTGATTGAGCAAACTTTGTTACCCGCTCAAAGGTGTTTGAAACCAAGACCCTCAGGTAAAGTTCTAGCCGCCAAAGCTCCTTTGCGTTCATTGATGTACGAGGAAATGCATCGTCAACTCGTCAATTCACGGATCTCAAAGGAGAATAGCACACACCTTGCCATCTTGGGATTTGAGCAAAGGCTCCCGCGAGATAGGTGACCATAGATTCTCAGAAGCATATGTCGGAGGAACCCGCCACAGCTGGGGAAACGCTTGGACTCCAATATAGATTGCATGGGCAAGCCGTATTCGATCATCCTCCTCAGCCTTATCCTTGGGTGGAGGAAGAAGGTATCCACTGGCGGATGGGTCTGTAGACCCCGATTCCCCGTTTGCTGGATTGCCAGGAAGGGTCAGCCCGCATGCTACTGCGAAGTGAGCGAGGGCGCCAGCAGTCGCCACGGAGTCCGCCATCCTTCTTTCTATTGCAAAGAAGACTGTCAGGATGACATTAGCCCACAAAAAGTGAGAAATCCGATCACCAAGCATCAGTGACTGTTGAAGGAACCGGCGAGTACGCTCGAGGAAATGCAGCCTGAAAGGGCTCAAGTTGCCTCCATTGCCGGCGCATGCAGCAAGATAGCAGGCATTCAGTAAGCAAGGGTGAATGGATTCGGGATGAGAAGGGGGAAGGAAAAGGCAGCGAGTGAAATGGGAGATATCCACTAGAAAGAAATATGGCCCCCGAAATGGAAGAAATAAGTGGATTCTATATGATTATGATCAGCAAAGTCTTCAATACAATGCGTAATGGGTGGTACATACAGGCGAATTGATAGTGAAATGGGTAGATCATCCGATTTCGCGAAATCGTACAAGTTTAGCTCCTGCTCAACACTTGTCTGGACAGCGCTGAGATCTCTCGTAGTGACATCTTCGCCTAGAATCTTCTCACTTTGCCGCCGAGCATCGCTGTCTTCAAAATTTGGAGTTGCTGGCAGCAGAGATGATTCTGCTGCATCAAATAAACGTCTTGGTTTAGGTGGGGTCCCCAAACGTCCGACCCTCTCCTGGAGTTTTTTGGACAGCAACAAGAGACTGTGCATGGACGACATTGTGAGCTTGTGAGCAACTAACTCGAGTTCCATGGTTCGTGCTTCAAAGACCTCCGCCAGTGGATCGGGCTGAATGTCAGAAGAAGTAGAATAAACACAATCTTTGCGAAGGCGACGACAGCGAGAACAGTGAGGCTTCAAGCCATCACATTTCTAGTGAGCGACAAGCAAAGTAGGAAAGAAAGAAAATCCGATTCAGCACACGAGGACAGCAAAAGTTGAAAGAGAAGAGATCCCGAATAGTTGAGGATCTTGTTAGATCCACAAGTAGCTGCTCGAAGGTATACCCACAGTCTTTTGCTTTCGGCACTGAATACACGCAGCCCCTCTATCCAACATTTTGTTGGTAGTAGCGTGTGCTTGACGCCCCCAACCAGGAACTCGACGCTCCGAGTACATTTGTTTTCGGCACGTTCACGGCAGATAATCACTGTATGGGGCGCCAGCGGCGCTGCTTGGGGCGGGAGACGTAACACGGCCAGGGCCGGTTGCTAGGGGACTTGTCCCACATCTAGCGGTTGCTGTTCCTATCTAGACCGATCAGGTTGACGACTCGGTTGTTTTCACAACCTACTAAAGAAAAAAAAGAGAGAGATCGAACCTGCCCAGATCAAGGGCTCAGGTCATTATCAATTCCTCTGGCGTCAGAATCACTAAGAAAGCTTCGCCTGGTTGGTGAGCTACTTCAATAGCCAAGGGTCGGCATATTCAATCGTACTAGTGCTAATCTTCACCATCAGGGTAGTAAAGGCAACACGACAGCAAGTGTAACGGTAAATATTGAGATCAATCCTGAAAGGAGATGGTCGGTGCTGAGGATATGCAGCCTTGTTCAAAGTGGCGGAAAAGTACGAGAATGTCAATGGCATGAGAATGAACAGCATCACGTTAATGGGCTGTTAAGGAGGCTTCAATATACGAATACGCAGGATATGGAAAATTCTGTTAACAAGCTGGTGTCTTGCACGAAATTGAGTAACCAAGCAAAGGTGTCATGTTTGGCGCCGCAACCGGATGTCTCGGAGGGTCCACTGCTGCTGGGGGCACTGAGGGGGACAGTAGTCATCCTGAGCCTCAAATTCACCATGATCACCGGTCAAGGGAAGCCTTGGCACAGGCGGGTAAAACAATGTGCTGGTGAATGCAAAATTTATCACCACCCACCACAAACTAATTTGGTCATCCCATGGCGTGTATTTTTACTGGGATTGTCAGGGTTTGCGCTGAATCTTAGCGTCCTAGAAATAGTGAATTGGGAAAGCATCTTCATCACCCACTGAGTTATTCCCGGGTGGTCCGTGAACTTAGTCCCATCTTTATTATTATTGGTGAAAGATACGCTTCTAGGACATAATATTCACAGATAGGCGCGATTGCGTCCTCAGCTAATTGGCCTTACTTCATGGTTTTGGCGGCATGGGAGGACACGTAGGCGGTATATTCCTGGGGGGCGTCACAAACGAGTTTGTGTCTGGCAGCAGCCAACATGAGCTACGGTGTTGCTTCAGCTATTATCCTGACTGGAACTCTACAATGATGATAAGGATGTAGGAGCGAGACTCATGATCGCACAGGGACAGGTTCTGTCGATTGACGGAGGGACACGGATTTGTACGCTAGTTAATCCAGCGCCGTAAGTTCAGGACATCCTTATAGAGTCGCGTTTACAGCAGACGTGGGATCATGGTACTGGACACATGTCCCTGTGTTGAGGGATGGGATGAGTCTCACGCGTGACGTGACTGTGACTGAGTCCCAAACAACCCCCACCATCTCCCTGCGATGCCCGCCGTCAAGCGCACCTATGGTTCCAATCGGACCTTACGCCCACCATTGCCCTCCCCACCACGTTCTTCATACTCCTCTGACCCTACTGAACTAAATGACGCGCTTCCCACATCCCCACTGCCAGCGCGTCAAGCAAGCAAGTCATCTCTGCAGTCCTCGTTAGGCAAACGCAAACGCGCATTATCCCCGTCGTCCGATCGCGACGACGACGACGAAGGGCTAGATCTTAAGGCTCCCCCTTCGAACCTACTAGACTTCCTCATGCCGAAGGTGGTGAACTCCTCATCGCTCACCAGGCCAGCAAAGAAACCACTCACACAATCCACGCTATTTGGCAATACGGCCACGCCTTCGACGCGTGTCTCTGCTGGGAAATACTCAAAACAATCTGCTGTCACTCATAGCAGGCGTCCTGCTAGCTCTAAAAAGCCGCTGACGCAGCTCCATCTTACGCTTGCTAAATCATCACTCAAAGCTTGCGCGCTTTGTGGCCTTTCCTACACTCGTGGCTCCCCTGAAGACGAAGAGCTTCACAAAAAGCACTGCGCCCGGATAAGTCGTGGCGCCGAATGGGGACGTGATGAGGCTCGCGCAGAAGGGAAAGAAGTGACAGTTGTGGAAGAAGGGATCATGATCCAAGGCCCCAAGGGTACTGAGGAGCGAGGAAGAATTATCAAATTCAATGCAAATGTTGGGGGGAAGGTTGGCGCCAAAGTAATTACCAGTCTTCCTCTCACCTCCATACTCGCAAACGCTGATATGCCCCTCTCTCGTAGCTGGCCCTTGTTCTACAAACAGTCAATCACGCGCTCTCATCACCCGATCTTCCTCCTGAGATACTCGCGGATTCAAAAGCTTATCTGTTCCTTCTCTCCTCGGCGGCTACCTACGGCGGGAGCAACCCTGTCCGCGACAAGGAAAAAATTGTAGGCTGTGTGATCGCACAGCGGATTGAGAATGCCATGAAGATCATCCCCAACCCAACATCTTCGATTGCATCAGACCCGACCCTAGTATCCACCCCTCCATACGCCCGATCGGAGTCGTCATTTAGCGACGACGCTGCGGAAGAAGATCCGATTGAACCTACACCCCTCACTCACGTCACGGTGCACTATTCAGACAGTGATCCTTCCTCAAATTCTTCGATATCTAAAGACTCTGATTCGGGTCTCTTTTGCTCTCCCACCCCCCTCCCTACGCCACTCGGCATCCCGCGTATGTTTGTATCCTCCTCACATCGTCACAAGGGCATCGCCCAGTCGCTCCTTGATGCAGCTGCCCGAACCTTCATCTATGGATGTCCATTGGATCCCAAACTCGGCCAAGTAGCTTTCTCCCAGCCTACACGTGCCGGTCGGGCGGTGATGGAGAAGTGGGGCAAGGGAGGAGTGCGAATCTACGAGGAGTAATACCCCAGTAATTAGCTGGCATGACCCATACGTGTATACGTGCCTATCTGACATATCAATCATTTGTTGCTTTACGTTCGCACTCTCCTCATGATGCATGTCATATATTGCAAAAATGCTTTGGTGCCTATGCCCTGCGTTCCCTCGAGGTATGGATAAAGGATCACATACAGATCGCCCAGCACGCCGCGAGCCTGCGCGCATCCTAAGCCCCACAAAGTACTCCAGAAAACGCCGACATCGTGGTTTAGGGTCATTTAGCGTAGATACCAACTCTGCTTCCACTCCAAAGAATCTTTTTAGGTCTTTCTGTATTTTTACAATGATAGAAATTACAGAGAATTCTAGCCAGCATACATTTGAGAGATCATGGTTCCCAAGGGCTCGCTGACAGTCCACCCACGCCCTCCGTCAATAGAACACCTGGACCATTCTCTGGCACGTAGAAACAGTCCTCCAAACGTATCCCCACTTTATTGAGGATATAAACGCCTGGCTCATTGGAGAAGGCTTGACAAGGAGGCAGGTACGTGAGTTGGGTCAGAAATGATCAGAGCAAAGAATGCGACCGAGGCTCACTATTATTTGTCGCCAGAACGGCTCGGTTCGACTGGCCTCCGACAAGATAGGGAGACTCGTGGCCCTCAAGACCAATACCTATTGTGATTGGAACCGATGTGAACACGCGACCCGTAATCAGTGGGGGTGGCACGCACCATGGCCTAAACGATGAGTGAAGTAGTCATTCACATCGAAATTCTCTTGGGATTGATCGTTAGTCCCCAGGAAACGCCATCGCTCTTGCATCTTGACTCCATAATCCTCGAGCCCAGTCTTGACAACTTCGCGTGCTATCTTGTCCACATTCCGAGCATAGACTCCCCGTTGTGCGGCTTTGAGAGCCGCTTTCTGGGCCGCAAGTACCACGTACCAAAGCTCAAGATGACGGGGGTCGATCGACCCAGGAGGGGAGATTGTGAACGTCTGCAGATAGTGTTGTGTTTGCTTATAGGTTCTAGTGGACGAAGAAAATAACGCTCACCCGAGTAACGTCAGATACGTAACCGTGAAGTGATCCGCCAACATCCATAAGGATGAAATCGCCGTATTCAAGACGCTTATCTGTACCAGATCCATGTGGCAGAGCGGCATTCTCTGATGTTGAAATAGCGATTGAGTCAACTATCATGCCATGTAGATTGCTGACGTACCTCCGAACAGGACTAGACCACCACCATTGGTCAGACCTACCGCAGTCATTGCCTGTTCGAGTATCTTTCGAGTGGCCGATTCAGTCATTCCAATACGTAAGCGTCTCTTCACCTCCCTCACGGCGAGCACAGTTGCCTATGTGGGCGGTGGGTAATCAGCTGTATCCTGCATTACTGGTAAATGGGGCCTATTCGATACCTCATTAGCGCATTTAAGCAGCTCGATTTCCGCGGCGCTCTTCTGTTCGCGAATTTGAGCAATACGTGGTGGATATCCCCCGCTCTTGACTGTGAGACCAGCGCCCACAAGACCATCAGCAATAAATTTACGCATGCCCTGGTCTAGAACGACGGTGCCATTGGTTACACTGTCGGGGAGCGCCTTGAACAGGACGTTAAACGGGTCTTCATCTTCAGCCCATTCGATGAAGGCAATGCTCTGTGAGCCCAGTCCCTCGCCCCGAATAATAGGTATGCCAAGCAATTTGGCGCGCTCGATCTCAAAGCGGGGGGCAAGAATGGTGAAGCTTGCTTCCGTTACTGGTCTTTCCGCCGGGGTGATAATGATAAGGAACGGTCTCTCAGAAAGATGCCACTGCGCTGAGGAGATGTTGGCGAAATACAATCCGTTGGAGCCCGGCTCTGCAATATAAGCCCCTGCGTTTGTCTCACGTAGCCTCTTGACGAGACTACGCTGGCGGGAGACAAAGTCCGAGAGAGGGATTGGTGGGATTGCTGCACAATGGTCGGCTAAATTAGAGAAATCTGACAGGTCAAGCAGTGGTTTGTTGAACAGGGCCGCCGGGAGCACAAATATGCGAGGGAGGAGCAAGAGGGAGAGGTACGAGATGTACAACGAAGAGCATAGAATTGTGATAAAAATCACCCAGACGAGGACTCTACGAGAGCGGCGGACGGGCCTCTTGGAAGTGCAGTCGGCATATTGGAGCTGAGCCATAGTGAATACCACATGACGTCATTATTGAGAAGAATTTCTGTGTCTCATCAGCTACTTACCTGCTCGCGGTCCTCCTTGAAGGAAGTGGTGTGGGGAACAAGAGAGCTGGGTTGTCCCTTCTCGATCTCCTGAGCCATGACAGGAGAGATACGTGCCGGCAAAGCAATAGGATCGAAGAGAATGACGTAAATGCGGGTGACCAACAGTGACCCCAGCGAGTTCTTTGTCTGCTTGTTCCTCCCCCCTCAAGTGGTGAAAGGTCGCGATAAGGGTCGGGGGCCCCGTGACAGGCGCGTGTGACTCCCCATTCAGATTTTGACGCCCGTGGGAACTGAATACCTCCCTGCTTGACTGAACCCAGACCCGCATACCAGCGGCCAACACCCGAAAGACACCGACCTCATGTTCCAGCCTATCCCTTTGCGCGCGTTTCCCGACAATTGTGCATTTGCTATGAACACCACTCCATCTGCGTTCCAAATCGCAGACGCTGTGTCAAGGTTGTCCCTGGGAGAACCGCCATCACTGCCGTTACCACCTAGCAATGTATCGAGGTGAGCATAAGTGGGGTCGTGCCGCACGGCAGCGGTGAACATCCGCGCATAAGAGAATGCATAGTAATAGTAAAGCCGTTGATCTCTCTAGCGCCCATGACGATCACGATGATGTACTCGAGGAGTTTCTCGGTATTATGAGGCCATCTCGGGCAGCCGTTACTTTAGTTCACCGGAGACGAAGCTCGCGGGGTCCCCCACCGTCCCGAGGTTCGGCGTCGGCTGCGTCGTCCCACCCATCCAGTCCTTCGTCCACTGTCTCGTTCCGAATCCAGCGCTCTCATCCATATCGGCCTCATGGCGGGAAACGAGCATCCAGCTCCCAGGCTACCACCCCCAATGACGATCAGAGCTTCGGTCGGCGAAAATTACAGCTCGAACTACCAGGGAGCAGCCCTTATTCATACTCCGCATCGCCAGTCAGGATAGCCTTCCACACCACCTCTTCTTTGCGATGTGAGTGCCCCCTGCCTTCGATCCCCCGTTCTGCAATGCCTCAATCCGTCCCGAGTCGACCGAACTATATTTTTGCTGACCTGACTTTCTCCTATATCCCTTCATTAACGCTTTATTATGGTCCGCTGGACATCGGTTATCGCCGTGGGGGTGGGTTGCAATCATCGGATATCCGTCCCGATTCCGTCTTTGTTCGTTCGTTTGTTTCATACATGCACATGATGTCGCCCCTGTTAGCGTCCCCGATCTTGCGAACTCATAACCCGTTGGCTCGGCGTCGCTCATGTGAGACTCTCCCACAAGTGTTGGACGGGTCATTCCCATTTGTCCCGGCCCTCTTGTCGAGCACGTTGACTCTTTCGTCGTCGGAGACCGCTTCCAGTCATAGCCCTGGCTCAACTCACGCAAGACCTGCTAGCTCGCCGGGCAGATTCTTCACAAACCTTCCATATCTTTCCCCTGAGCATACAGGCGACCCTGACCCCGATGAGGACTCAAGTATGTCTGCCGAAGAACCAGTTCCACCCGATGAACTCGGCTCCAATTCGCAAAGCCCAGTTTACTATACACCATCTCAAAAGATCCAGGAAGGATCACTGCTCCTGTCGTGTGCGCTGAATGAAGTTACCTGTTGATTATATACCTACTAGTTTCCTCTTGTCATCGTTATGGATTGGATTGTGTTAACTTTGCTGTATTACTGTGCACCTGTAGTAATATGTATTCCTGGGCTTGTGTGCTGCTTTCTACTTGCTTTCGATACAAATATAATTACCCATTGGTTTTGTATAATATGTCAGTCAACCCTACTGTAAAGTCCCTGCGTAGCATTATGCCAACCTGCACAGACAGTTTTGTTCAGATTCGGACTGTGGCAGGAGTTCGGGAACTTAATCAAGGTGACAATACATTGTAGGGTGATACAATACAACTTGGGAACGACTACATTGACTGATGTTCGCCGGTAAGTGATATCATGAAGCGGTCATCTACGACTACTGGAAAGCAACTGCCGCTCGTGGGCTAAAAGGGGGGGAGCCCACTTCACAAGCTCCAGAGGATAGTTAAGGCGGGTTCCCTTCAAGAGTCATTTGGTACCTTTGCTTGTGAGAACATAAGGTCTGAGCGTAAAACGAGTTTGGTTCCCGATTGAACCAAGGCACCTTCGTGAAGCATGCATTCTTTGCCGTGGCTGCAAAGGGCAAGCTCAGCTATACTGCTCTACCCTCTGGAGATCAAACGGTCGTTTCTTACCGATGAAGTAGAGCTGTCCCTCGATTCAATGAAGGGACAATTGGAGGTGGGGACGGCTTCTTCTTAGGAGCAGGCTTGTAGAAAATCGTCTACGAATGCCATGATCAAAGGGTTCAGCGTTGGACGGCCTTTCGTTTTCCTTATAGAATTGGTTTATTTTTGCTTACTTCTCCACCGACTACTCCGTCTTCAACTCCTGTGAGGTAGACTAGCAGCGTCCATTCTGACCAAATGTTCTCCCCTGACGCAGTGGTGTAGGAGATGGAATCATCGTAGTGGGGACCAAAGTACTGCCCGTCGCTGTACCGATATAGACGGATATTCTGGTTCAGTGCAACTGGCTGAGCAGCGGGTGAAAGATGTGTCTGGAATGATGCCAAATGTGAGACATGAGGCTCGAGTGCCCGATATAGCGATTGGGCAAAGTTTTCGGACTGGATGCTGATACGGTCTGCAAAACAACAGAGGAAGCTGTTAGGGGTTATAGGAGGACAAGAACTAGGACCAGCAGATGCACGAAGAGGATTACAATACCGTTTACTCGATCGGCTTCACCTCTCTTGGCGGGAGGTGTTGTTGTCAACGCTTGTTTCGCAACAAACCTCGCAAACGACGCACACTCGTCTGGGGACAGGAAATCCTATAGCAAAGAATAAATCCAAAATGTTACGCTCATCTCAGTGTGACCGAGACGCGGTTGGGAACGGTGTGACGGAGCGTCTCTCAACGAACAGCGATGACGATGATTTGGTCCTGCTCGAGCACCTCCGCCTCGACATAATCTTTTCTGGAGACAACTGGCCATGCCAAGGGGGTCTCTGGCGATGGTGCCTGGGTTGACTTCTTGGCTTTGGGCATCCTGCGAGGCCAGAGACAAACTGCAACAACGGCGCTTATCTCCGTCATCTCACCTCCGCCCCCCAACCCGCACCATCATCGTCCTCGTTCAACGCGATGAGCGACCCCGAATCGAACCCCCAAATGCTTCAGACTCCCATGAAGCGCCGCGCCGATGAGATGGGCAGCCCAGCTGATGAAATCCGCAAGGCGAAAGCCCGCGAACGGCAACGTCGCAAACGAGCCAAGGACCGCGAAAATGCCGGCCTTCCTGCCGTCCAGCCTCGTGACCAGCGTCCTCCTGCTGCTCCTCCGCTCGTCGGTCGTCTCCGAGATGGAGAAACTGAGGAGGAAAAGAAGGCACGAGTACGTGAGGCTGCCCGTCTCCGCCAACAGAAACATCGCATGGCCGTGCGCCTCAGGCGCCAGCACGAGCTTGATAACCCAACTGGGTTGGGTCATGATGCTTATTATGGAAAGGTGCTGCGCTTTGTCACTTTTCGAAATATTGATGTAACGCGTGTTGACAAGCTGTCTCATAGGACCTTGTTCAGATGTACGATGGCCCAGAGGGTGCCGCGGGTGGCTACAACCCACCCCCCGGCAACGTCTTTGCTAATTCTGTGCTGCTGGCGCTCGCAGCAGACCCTAATCTCAAGTTTCACCTGATGCGCATTTACTCCATCACTGAAGAGGAGTTCCCCTCTCTTGAGCAAGGGTTTGCGATGGCGTTTGATCACTGGAACCATGCCGTAAGTTTCTGCTAATCTTTGGAACACCTATACGATGACGTTGATGGACTTTTCATAATCGATTCCAGCGCTATGCTGCCTCCCATGCAGCTCACTACGGCCAGATGCCTCATGGGCCTCCACCTGCTCCTCACCCGCACGCACCCGAGGCTGGACCTTCTGAGGAAAACGTACGCCCATCTTTTCGTGGTACATCCATCGTATCTAATCTTTCGCCTGTATATCTTCGGTAGCCTAACATTGATGGACGTTTATCACGGGTTCCGCAGCCTGCACATCCTGAGGACCCCAATGCCATACGAACAGCGAATGGTGCCATGCCTCCCCCATGGGCAGTAGCTCCTGGTGCTCAGGCGATGCAGACCATCTACTCCGCTCAAGGCCAGCAGGCCGGACCACCCGTTGTTGATGCTCATGGCCATCCTATCCAGGGTGCAGGACAGCCCGGTCAGGGCTATTTCCTCTCGCAGAACCAAGAGCCCCCACACTTCCGTCGCCATCGTGGCGCAGGAGGTAGTGGCGCCCCTAACGGCGAAGATGGTGCAGAGGATGGGGCTGGAGGTAGTGCTCAAGGCTCCGCACGCGCTCAATCCCCCAACCATCCTGGAGCTGGCCAAGATGGCGAGGAGCGCGAGCACGAGGACGACAACGAGGACGCCGATGAGGAGGCCGCGGCGAGAGCTGAGCAGGAAGGCGAAGTTGTGCCGGGGGCGATCGCCGTAGACCCTCAGGAAGAGCAGCATCGCTGGTGGAATGGGCTCATGCAAGCGCGTTTGGAGACTGAGCAAATCGCGCGCGCAAAGACTGCTACATTTGTGGCCATGCAAACTCAGACCTGACGCCTTCCCACTCATGCGCGCAACCCAAAATGAACGTTTCGACTCTTCTCCCTTCTACAGCTTCCAGGAGCTGCTATGATTACAATGTCTTTTCTTGCCTCTTTTCGGCCACACTACTTCCTTCGCTGTATCATGTGGGCCTCTATCCTCGCGATGTAGTGGTATTCTGATTCTGTCTGCATGTACACATTATGGCTTCCGATGAATCGATCGTATTTTTATTCACCTCTCCCCTACCCTTGGGCACTCTTGAATATGCGGATGTCCCCAGGCCCAAACGCGAAGGTGGCAGGATATCACCACCCTTTGTTTATATTTGGCCCAGTAAACAAACCGACCAACCACAACATCAGCAAAGCGACGATACTCGACCTCTCTGAAGGCCGATAGAGCATCGCAGCATGAACCCACTCATGCCACAGACTGGCCTGGATGTTTGGGTCTCGCGAGTCCGCAATGAGCTCGCATCTGCCACTGGTATGGCAGAGTTTACAGACCGCGTTCAACAACGCGGTTTCGACTGGATGACATCCTTCGTTGATTCTGTTCTACGCGACGAGTATGTGCTCACTACATAGTTATCATCTCCCCCGCCCTGTTCTGAAGGTTTTCGTCTAGGCATATTGTAGAGATTGCGAAGACTCCTGGACGGCAGAAGTCAGCTAAGAAGACTCGCAGCAAGACTGCTGCCATCGCCGCGTCGGCCGCTAAGATTCGTGCCATTAACCGCGAGGTGAGGGCTGAACAGATCGTTTTCGCGCATTGCTGTGTTCTGACGCGTCCAATAGGCCACCTTGTTTGAGGATAAGGAGAATGCCGTGGTGTCACCCACGAAGAACTCGGCACATAAGATGCAACGCGCCCTTCTTGCTGCACGTGAAACTGGTGATAGCGATGAAGAAGGACTTCTTCCGCCAATCAATGCACCGCTCAAGAGTCTTGCATTTCACATGCCTGCGGACACTGGGGTGGTTCGGCATTCACCCGCAAGACAGGCCTCTCCTACGCGACCTCCCAAATCTCTACTTCGCTCTCCAACGAAGCAAAAGACTACAGAGACGCTAGAGCCCGCATCTGTACCGTCACGAGCCCAACTTGCCTCTCCTCCACCCCTCAAGGCATCGCGTCTCCCCACTCCCAAAGGGCGCTCGGCGTCTCCCGTCGTCAATCTCTCGAAATCTAATAAGCATGGTTCTGAGCCTAATCCATTCGTTGTTGAGGCGCCCTCTCGAGCACCATTCACTGTGCTCGAGGAGCGACCTTTGGACAATACTGATATTCGACCTCGAACTCCGACCGCTGGAAACGCTGCCGAATCTCAGACTCATTCACCCCGATCGCAAATCTATTCTCCTCCCTCATCTCCAATGAAAATTGACGAACCTGCTCAATATGAGCGAGAAGCATCTCCTGCCCAGCGGCCACACTCTCCAGACCTAGCAGAAGACCCAATAGAAATCGATGAAGAAATGGGCGGCGATGAGAATGCTCCTCCCCAAGAGCGACCGATTACTCCCATGTCTCCGGAACCCCTCCCATCGAAGAAATATTCAAACCCTCCTAGATTGAGCCATCCTCGCGTTGAGAAACATCACTTATCCGATGATCAGCCCCATGAACTGCAAGCTGAGGACGAGGCCCAGCATTCGCCAGTCACATTCCCTGTGGCACCTGCTGAGGACAAGCAGGCTTCACCCAAGGACGTTACTCAAGCGGGAGCTTCTGCGGCGACCATCCATTATGATGTGGTCATGCCATTGAATGATGGTGCGGGTACGAGTAATCGCCAGTCGCTCTACAAACGTAGCAGCCAGAATCGTCAGTCTGGTGGAGCTGGATTGCGACGAAGCACGTTTGCGCGCTCATTCGCTCCGCGATCAAGGGTCACTGCTACGGCCGGCGCTGGAGAGAATGAGGACACTGGGGAGCCGCCCTTGCCGCTTGCTACATCATCTAGTGCCTCATCTCTCAAGCGCAAGTCTTCTGCAGTTGATGAGCTGGAGAGTGTCGAGCAACCGCGTAAGCTGCCAAAGGTGGAGGCGGCTACCACCCAGAGCGCTCAGCGGGATCTTGGTGTTACTGCGCAAGCGAGCCCACCGATAACCTCCATGGCGACGAACCTCCCTACTACACAGATCGAGTCTGACCAGCCTGCTGTGTCGCCCCTCGCTGCTCTCAAGGCACTCACGGAGAACTTTGCCCTCGCAGCTCCGCCTGGCACAACTGAAGCTCGCGAGTCCAGCCATTCGACTCGCTCACGCCTCTCTTTGTACGCAAACACCAAGACCTTCAATATTGGAGAGCTCATGGGGGATGGCGATCAATCCCACTCGCATGGCGGTAGATCGCCAAGTCGGAGCTCAAGTCCTGAAGGTAGTGACGAGGGTGACTTCTCTACTAGTATGGAGGTTACACATCATGGTGATGAAAGCGGGGACTTGGACGACTACAGTGATGTTGACCTATCAGGAACATCCACCGAAGACATGGCGGGAGTAATCAGGGCTCAAAGCGGCACGACGCCTTCCAATTCCCCTCCCAAAGCACATCGAACCATTTACTCAGTTCCTGGCGCATCTGAAGAGTCGTTTGTACCCCCCCAGGCTTCTGAAAAACCAGTCTCCACCAGAAGAATCCCCTCCCCAGCTCCTGCTCTCCAACCTTCTTCTATCCTTTCTCCTCGCAACAGTGGAGCGGCGACGAGTTCAATATCCTTGATCTCAGTTGCAAAAGCAATGACAAACTTCTTCCGATCATCGCCTGCTCCTACGCAGCCTCCTCCCGCTGTAGCATCTCCTCCCGTGCAAGCTTCGTCATCTGCTTCTTCCTTCAAAGCCCATGTTCCAGGATATAATCCCTTCCTACAAGACGCCGCCCCTGCCCCACCGCGGAAATCGTCAGGTAGTGCTCGAAGGACTTTGTCCAAAAACCCCTTTACCGCCTCCCCTGATGCCAAGCCTCTCCCTGCACCTCCTCGGTCGCAACAGTCCCAAAACACTCAAACAGAGTCGCAGTCCACCACGTACTCGTCACAGTGGACAGCTTCAAGCCTGTTCGACTCTCAGCCACCTTCGCGGGGAACCTCCTACGGTGGCACGTATGACACGGAAGTCGAGTCGCAGTTTGAACAAGATGCTAGCGGGAAGTCAAGAAATGTCTTCCCAGCAATGGATGTCGATGCTGATGACGAGGAAGTTGCTGCTGCTTTGGCCAACGCCTCCCCTGACGCTAGTATGCGAGCAGTTCGGTTACCTGAAGAGTTTGATTACGAGGCCGAGAAGACAAAAGCATCACCGGCTGAAGCAACTCCAGCTGCCCCATATAACGCTGTGAGTTGACCCACTATTTCTGTGTAGGAAAGAAACTTCGTGACTAACTTTGGCTCGTAGTCTGCGGGTATGGTCCGACAGATCAGCATCAGTAATCCTCTGGTCCCATCCAAGTCAGTTGACTTGATTGACAACGCTCGTCCTCACAACTAATTTGCCGTCACTTCTAGGACATTGCTCGCTACAGTGGGCGGCGGCAAGACCTTGAAGCACATCTCTAGCTCGTCTTCGCTCACGACGAAACAACAGGTATGTTACTGATCGGATACGTATGCAATATGCTCATGCCGTTTGTCCTACAGAATGCCTTAAGGAATCCTTTTGCACCAAGCGAGCCGAAGGTGTCCACTAGCAGCTCGTCATCCAAGAATGCATCTTCCCAAGACGACGTTGAAGGCAAGAAGCGAGAGTTGGGGGAAGCACCTACTGCAATCAAGACAGCCAAGCCTAAGGTACCTCGCTTAGTCGCAATTCTAAGCTAGTGACTGACGCGTTCTCCCCCACGAAAGCTCGACGTGAAACCCACCACGCAACCGCTACAAAGCGCACAAGCCCAGCCTACCTTGAAGCAGTCCTCCTCTTTCAGTAAACCGGCTCCTCCAAAGCAGGCGCCAATCCGGCCGCCTTTCAAGTCAGCATTCAAGCCAGCGTCGACTCTGGCAGCGAGCTCATCGAGTCGCCCCGTGAACAACGCTCTTCCTACGAAGTCGTCATCAGTGCTCGCATCTTCGTCTTCATCGCGTCCGCCGAATCAGCCCCATGTTAATCCCAAGGCGGAGATCCAGGCTAAAATGCAGGCTGCTTTGGAGATTCAGATCGCCAAAGAGAAGGCTGCGATCAAGGCCCAAAAATCTATGCAAAAGTTGCCCCCTCCTCCGGCGCCAGAACCCGAGCCCGAGCAAGAGCTACCCGATATCGCAAGCGAGTAAGTTTATGATCATCCAACTGGACAAGGATATGCCCACTGATTATACTCTGCGTTATCTTAGGTACTCCGATTCCGACGACGAGGATCGTCCCAAGAAAACGCTTGCTGGATGGGCTGAGCCTGACGAAGTGGAGAGACAACTTCGCTATCAGGAGGATGAAATAGATCCTGACGAGCTGTTTGGGGAGGTTGGTGACCCAGACCTGGAAGTTATGTTCGGTCCGAGAAACAAATTCCGCGTTCGCTCGAGTTCTGCCAACTGGCACAATGGGGATGGGGTGACCAAGGCGGAGATTGAGGATTACGGGAGGCGGATGGGTTTCCGCAAGGACTAGTCACGCAACGGGGGAATCCTCGTCGCATTTCGCTCCTTTCTTTATCTTTTTCATAAGCTTATTGTAATTTTTATCTTCATCATTACAGAGGCATCAATTCATCAAACAATAGTTTGCATTATTTGGACCCTTGATGGAGTATAGCTCCCCAACACTGACTTCCAGCTAACAATCCCTGCCCAAATAATTACACTCATCGCATGCAGCCGAGTAACCTTTCGATTTTCGATACTCTTCAGCCTAGAAGCCTGATCTATGGTATTCTAGGGATGTGTGGACAGAGGTTACAGTATCATGTCCAGGGCTACTTTATGCTTGACGCTCTCGAGGAAGTTACAAGGTGCAATATTTCTCCTTTACCCGTATGCTCTTGTCCTCTAGTTCCCTTTGACCCCTCGGTGTATAGAGTGCTAGGTCATGCGTGTCCCTCTAAAGATTGGGCGGTGTTGTTCAAGCACAGGAGGAGATTCTAAATCGTTGCCCCTAGTAGCACCCGACAGGCTCACACCGTTTAGCTGGCGTATCGCAGTAATTTTCCGGCCATTCCTCATATTTAGGACTGGCTAATTTATCCCTGTGATCACTCCAGAAGTTGCCGTACGCATTATGCTTGGAAACATGTTAGACAGACAAGAAGACTGGCTGATAGATATATCGACTCCAGTAGGGGATGTCGTACAACCCGCGGCTGGTCTAGGTCGGGATCCTTGGCTGGGTGGTCCCCGCAAGGCGAAGATTTCCGCATGCTTACATGCAAGCCGCTATCTTGCAAATATCTGCCAGACCGAGGAGGCTACCTGTACTCCCGATTCATCTCCTCTTTAACCACTAAGGGGAACAAGTCACGATTGAGTGCGTGGTCGCCAGCGTTGCATGGCATTGCCGTGCTCCGCGCCCCATGCCCTAGCCCGAAAAGATGTCTAGTGGAATCAAGCCGCACACAGTGCTGCATCTATCTATATTGCTCCATGATGATGCCGTTGATCACCCCTTGAGTTCAGGAAGATTCTAGCATCCCTTTAGATACACGTAGAGAGTTCCAATTTACGCTCACTCTCGATTTCACAAGCGAGCTGAGAGAGTAATCGATTGTGACTGGTGGAGGTGCTTGTCATCGAGCGAGCCATTGTTGATGAGCAGGAAGTAGCATTGGGCTTCTATTCAGGCTATAAAGCAGTCAATTGACCGCCAGTGGATAAGACGAAGCTCAAGACGGGAAATAACTTGCTGGACGAGCCACCACCGCGGTGAATCGCAGCCCTCGTATATGGTCTGCATCTTTAACTGGTTTTATGACACCTACAAAATTATGAACAGGCCACGACGAGCTGCAGATATATTCATCCAATTCCACTCGTCGGACCGAGGGCAGAAAACATTTACCGCCCTAATCCAGCGCAATGTATCCAGCGCCCAATACACTAGACGATGTTGCCGATCCCGGGATGTGGCAGCATAGCATTTGGCTGCCCTGACAGCGAAGGAGGGGGAGCTGGGAGCACAAGGTTTATATTGTCCCCGAGAATGGCTTTCAGGGTTAATCTGTGAACATTAATATGCGTACGTGATTGGGATTCGAACGACCGTGGGGATCGCAGAATAAGTTCACCACAAATCAAAGCTGTGATGTCGCGGCTTGTTTGTGCCACCGCGGCGCTTAGTGGGTCAATCGCGGTTGGCTCAGCACGTTTGACACCCGTCGAGCTTAATCCTTACCGGTCTTCGTTTGGTGGAACATACACGACATCTATTCCACTTTTATCGCCCAGAAACACAATCAACCACCGTCAGGGAGCGATTCCGTGAGGCTCGTTGGCGGCCTCTCCTGATCAATCAGCAGCCAAACTGTCGTCGCTCAAACGATCCCACTCAACCATGACGGGCTCAGCTGAGCCCCCCCAACATCCATTCTTTAGTCACCTCATAACCCTCCTTTCCCTCTACGAAAGTTCTCCCCAAATCCCTCCCCCACCCTACACTGGTCCTACCAATTACCTTATCGAGGCCATCGACCGCGGCATCCATTCGCTGGGAAGTCGTGCTATTTCTGCAGAGCACTCTCTTCACCAGGCGCTGCTAGCCGCCAAAGGTCCTCAGAAAGCCCCTTTTGGCAATCTTGCGAGCATCGCAGGCTCCGCCCTCCCCGACGATCATCCTGCCAAACGCGCGCGGCGAGAGGGAAACGGCGTTGCTGATAGCGGGCTCACTGGTTATCATGTCAATGAAAACGGTATCATCCCTGGCGCTGGCGTCCTTGATCGCCTGAGCCCCATGGAAGACGATGAAGTGCAGCCTCTTGGTGCTCCTGGGTTCGCTGGGGTCCCTGGCGAGGCCATGGATGAGGACGGTATGAACGGCGAACACGGTACTTCATCTGGATATGCTATCCCCCATCATGCCTACACGCAGCGTTGCCCTACATGCGGTCATCTTAACGGCGGCGCCAATGGCACTAGCGAATCGGAAGTCGGTCACACAGAACTGCCCCCCATGGAAGAGCTCAAGCTACTCAAGGCCCAGGTTCAGGATGTTGCTCGCGTCTGTCGTGCTGTTGCTTCAGGCGATTTATCTCAGAAGGTCACGGTCGCCGTTCAAGGCGTGGTCATGGTTCAGCTCAAGGATGTCATCAATACTATGGTGGAACGCTTAGGCCAATTTGCCCAAGAGGTCACTCGAGTCTCACTGGAAGTCGGAACTGAGGGTAAACTTGGAGGTCAGGCTGTCGTTGGAGAGGTCGAAGGCACATGGCGCGAACTGACCGCCACCGTCAACAAGCTCGCTGAGAATCTCACCATTCAAGTGCGAAGTATCGCTGAAGTCACCATGGCTGTCGCTCGCGGCGATCTTAGTCGTGAAATTGTCGTCGAGGCACAGGGAGAAATTTTGGAACTGAAAACTACGGTCAATAACATGGTCAGTTAATTTTGGGCTCTGCTGAATAATCCGCAGACATGTTGAAGATACTGACCTTGAGTATAGGTGGTACAATTACGGCAATTTGCATCCGAAGTAACGCGTGTGTCTCTTGAAGTCGGTACAGAGGGTAAACTTGGTGGATCTGCGATCGTCATGGGAGTCGAAGGTGTCTGGCATGAGCTGACCGTCAACGTGAGTGAATGCAACTATATCTTGCTTCCCACACGCGCTCATGCTTCTCTCAAGGTCAATCGAATGTGTCAAAATCTGACATTGCAAGTACGATCTATCGCGCACGTTACAACTGCCGTCGCCCAGGTAAATTTTCTTTTCGGCTCTTGCTTTCGTGGCTCAACCTTTATTGCATCACAGGGCGATCTCACTCAGCTCATTGATATTGAAGTCGCCGGAGAAATGGACACCTTGAAGACTACCGTGCGTTTTTTCCTGGATCGCTGCTTTCCATTGGGGTACTGATTGTATTGGTCAGGTTAATCGGATGGTGGGACAACTGGGTAAATTTGCATCAGAAGTCACTCGTGTCGCTCTGGAAGGTCGGTACCATATGCTACAGGCGTTATTTGAAAGCCATCCTGAAATTTGATTCTAGTCGGTACCAAGGGGATCTTAGGGGGTCAGGCCGTTGTTGATGGTGTAGAGGGTACTTGGGACGAGCTTACGCGGAATGTCAACGTGAGCCACTGCATTGCAAACCTAGTGTGCTTCTGAGCTCAATTCTATTCTACCCGACCAGAAAATGGCTGCTAATCTGACAGCTCAAGTGCGGTCCATCTCAGCCGTGACGAAGGCCGTCGCCGCTGGTAATCTCGAGACATTTATCGAAGTTGAGGCGCAAGGAGAGATCCTAGAGCTGAAGCACACCGTCAATTCCATGGTGTCCCGACTTTTCAGGCTCGCTCGTGAGGTGTCTCGTATTAGTCAGGAAGTCGGAACGGAAGGCCGCCTTGGTGGTCAGGCGATTGTCCCCGGCTTGGACGGAATGTGGAAGACTCTTGCTGACAATGTGAGTTACTCCTATGAGCTACTCGGCGGCCCGTCATTATCGATGGGGGACCGGGGAACCAATATCCACTTGTCCCTGACCGACTAACATTTCATTCATTTGCGGGCCTGCAGGTCAACATCATGGCTGGTAATCTGACAACTCAAGTGCGAGAGATCGCTGCAGTCACAACGGCCGTCGCACAAGGCGACTTAACGAAGCAGATCACTGTCGATGTGCGAGGCGAAATTCTCGACCTGAAGATGACCGTCAATGAGATGACACGTAGTTTGAGCGTGTTCGCCGCTGAAGTCACTCGGTCCGTTGCCCGCGATTCAAATTCTTTTGTGCCTGCTCGCTTAATTTACGCTCAACTTTTTAGTGTGGCCCGTGAAGTCGGAACTGAGGGTAAACTGGGCGGTCAGGCCACCGTGCAAGGCGTAGCTGGGACCTGGAAGGACCTGACCGACAATGTCAACACCATGGCTTTCAATGTAAGCTTCTTGTCATGCCATACGGGAGTCTGAGTCCCTTTGCTGATCGGAATACCGTTATAGCTCACGCAACAAGTGCGGACGATCTCTTCGGCCACTGTGAGTAGGATACTTCGTCTCGTTTATAGTAGATAACTCACCAATGTCCCTTAGGGTGCCGTCGCTCGTGGAGACTTGACACGAAAGATTAAGGACGATGTACGAGTTTCGGGAGAGATCTTGCAGCTCGTCACGACTATCAACAGTATGATTGACGACCTGGATGACTTCGCGCGAGGTGTGATGAGAGTCGCTAAGGAGGTCGGAACGGAAGGCAAGCTAGGTGGTCAAGCAGACACTGACAATCTCAAAGGCACTTGGCTGGATATCACGTATGTGGTCCAAACTCTACACGCAAGAGTCTGTACTGATAATTGAATCTTCTAGATCATCCGTCAACATGATGGCCACCAACTTAACATCCCAAGTGCGAGGTTTCGGAGAAATCTCTGCCGCCGTTTCCGGCGGTGACTATTCCAAGTTCATCACTGTCGAAGCTTCAGGAGAAATGGGCTCGCTGAAGAATCAGATCAACTCAATCGTGTACACTCTACGGGACCAGATTCAGAAGAATCAGCAGGCTCGTGAGGCGGCAGAACTGGCCAACAGGAGCAAGTCGGAATTCCTTGCAAATATGTCCCACGAAATCAGGTAAGAGTTTTTGCATACTATACGGAAGCAGGCTGATTGATTGGTTTCTCCTTTGTAGAACCCCAATGAACGGTATCATCGGAATGACTGATCTCACCCTTGAGACCGAGCTCTCTCGCTCTCAGAAGGAAAATCTTCTTCTAGTTAACTCTCTTGCGCGATCGCTATTGTTGATCATTGATGATATCCTGGATATCTCAAAGAGTATGTTATTTTATCCGAATTGCGGTCGCTTTTGCTTATTACCTTCACTCGCAATAGTTGAGGCTGGTCGAATGACTATTGAGCAAGTGGCCTTCTCCCTCAGAACAACTGTTTTCGGGATGTTGAAGAGTCTAGTCGTCCGAGCCAATCAGAACAATATTGATCTCACCTACGAAGTCGATGCCCGAATTCCAGATCAGCTCATTGGTGATGCTCTCCGTCTGCGCCAAGTCATCACCAACTTGGTTGGAAACGCCATCAAGTTCACACCGAAGCTTGAGAAGGTCGAGGGTGGCCCCGACCCACCGCGCGGTAATGTCTCGTTCAAGGCGAGCTTGGAGGAGGCTGAGGACGACTGGCTTGCCCTCAAGTTCACCGTTGCTGATACTGGTATCGGCATTCCAAGTGACAAGCTGGTCATGATCTTCGATACCTTCTGTCAGGCAGATGGCTCCACAACACGAGTCAGTAGTCATCAGCCCATCCTGTCATATTGATGCTAAGTCTTCCCTGTGTTAGGAATATGGAGGGACTGGTTTAGGTCTATCCATCTCGAAGCGTCTAGTCAACCTCATGGACGGCGAGATCTGGGTAGAATCCGTCGTTCACAAGGGTTCTCAGTTCCACTTCACGGTTAAAACTCGCATCAACCGAGATGTGGACTCACTTATGCTCAAAGAACGAATCAAACCATTCGTTGGACGCTCTATACTCTGTATCGGCAAAGACGTCGAGCTCAAAGACTTAGTGATGGTGGAGACTCTGGGTATGACGCCAGTGCTGTTCAATGATGTCAGTGAAGTCGTCGACAAAGACCTTGGTCCTCTTGTCGACGCCATCATTATTGACAACGTTGATACGGTGAGAGGTCTCGCCTTTTCCTTCGCCGAATTCTGGCTGACGCAATGCCGTATAGGTGGCTCGCGTACGAGAACTGGATAACCTGCGATATGTCCCCATCGTGCTCATGACTCCTGTGAGTTGAACGTTGTTTATCGCCTTGTTCTAACCTCTGACGCATATCTCGTGCAGAATTCGATGCCTGTGTTGCCTCGTAGGTTTCCCTCTGATTTTTTTGAGCCAGTAACTTACTCCTTCCACAGTGAGTTGGTGCATTGAGAATAGTATCAGCGCCGCCGTTACATTCCCAAGCAACGAACCCGACATCGCCACTGCAGTGGTCACTGCGCTAGAATCCAACATCATCCAGCCAGAACAGACTGTTCCGGAAGTGACTTATCGAATCCTGATGGCCGAAGATAATACAGTCAATCAGCAAGTCGCAACGAAGATGCTCGAACGTTATGGCCACCAAGTGACTATTGCCAACAACGGTCAGGAAGCTGTGAACTTTGTTAAGCAGAACGTGTCTACCAAGACACGGTATGATGTTATTTTGGTAGGGATTTATATACCACGTCATTTTGCTCGATGCTCATCTGCCTCCCTCTAGATGGATGTTTCGATGCCGGTTATGGGTGGAATGGAAGCTAGCCAGGTCATTCGAGGTTGGGAAAAGCACACCCGTTCGAGACGAACGCCGATCATTGCCCTGACTGCGCATGCCAGTAAGTGTAAGCATTCATAGCCGCGAGTGATATACTCACGTTTCTCTTCATTAGTGATTGGTGACCGCGAGAGGTGTCTGAAAGCTGGGATGGATGATCACATTACTAGTGAGTAGACTCACTAGGAGAGGTGTTGAATCATGACTAATATTTACTATCCCTTCATAGAACCGCTGAAGAGAGGCGATCTCATTGCTGCCATTCGCAAGGTCGTCAACTATATGACTGGCTATATGTGATCGCAACCTTGCCCTATATCTCTTTACCTTGTTTGTTCGCCCATCTAGGTGTCGCTGCGCGACCGAAGGCATTGTCTAATCCCGCAGCCCGCATAATCTATCACGCCATTGTCGTTGTATCAGTATAGTTTTTCATCTCTACCTCGTTGATTTGTCACAATAATACCCGTAGCTTTGTGTGCTTTGATCTCCTCCATTTCTTTCACTTTTGGCGCCACCTTTTCATTTGTGGGCTTCATGCGTACATCTTGAGTAGTACCAGCTCCATATGTGTCTAGTTTGGTGGAATGTAAGAGTCAATGTCTAGTTTTGGTGCCTGGTAATCAAAGTGTGCTTTGGAGGTCAAGGGTAACTTGAGTCAACAAACAAGCTCAAACTTGCTCTCCTCATGCAGGCTGAGTCACTGGAAGCGACTGCATCCAATCATCGAAGCGGTGCCACGACTCCAACTTCTGAAACTGACGATGAAGACTCTTGTATAATCTGTCTGCAAAGCATCACCGACCAGACCGTCTTGCGATGCGCGCACGACCAATTCTGCTTTGACTGTATGATAATATGGACCAGTACGCAAACACCACAGTCGTATAATAACATCGGCTGCCACTCACGGCGAGATCTTTCGCTTTTGTTTAGAACAATCACGGAAATGTCCACTATGCTCTCAGGACGTTGGAGCATACCTTATTCACCAGATCCGTGCGGAACATGACTTTCAGAAATACTACCTCCCTCCACTTCTCGCGCCTCTGGAAATTCGACCCGCACTTCAAGCCAGAGTTCAAGCTAATATCCGCCGACGACGCCCCGAAGCTCATTGGGGACGGCCCCAAGACATGAACACTGCCGATAATCTCGAGCGCGCTATCGAGAGACGGAAGTGGGTATATCAACAGGGGTTTTATGCAAAGGTATCGACTGATTGCATAGCCTTGTAACTTAATTTAGCTGACGGATTGGCCGACCTCATGCTTGCTACAGCATATCGCCTCGAACACTTACACGAAGTTCAGGCCTATACCAACGCCCTCTCAGTTTGCTAGCTCGGAAGAATTAATCAGTAGAGCGACTGTATTCATTCGAAGAGAGCTCTGCGTTTGGCCCAACCTAGATGTTCAGTTCTTGACTGCGTTCATAATCTCCTTGCTGAAGACAATGGACTTGCGCTCAGAAGCAGCAGTCCAAGCCATGGCAGAATTCCTAGATTTGAGTGCGCGATTTCCCCTGTCCTTGATCCAACGTAAGCTGACCTTGTGACAATAGAGGGAGATAGGTTCTATGTGGGGGCTTCCAGACAGAATGCTGAGCATTTTGTGCACGGTGAGCATCCCGAATGTTTTGAAAACCACCAGGGACCACTTGAGAACGCTCATTGTCTTAGAATCCATTCATTAGAACTCTATGCATTCCTTCGCTCGCCGTTCCGAGACTTGACCGTATACGATTCAGTTGCTCAGGTGCGTCAAATATCTCTACACATCTTATAAGTTACTCACGTCGTCTGTGACTGTATCAGTATGGGCAGGACCAAAGAAACCATTTCTTGCAACGCCCTAGAGATCGGGTAGGGATTCCGACGAGTCCTCGCCGTCATCGTTCGCCAAATTCCTCACCTCCTCCACCCAAGCGCGCGAGACAATATTCTTCCTCGTCTCGTAAATCAACAACTGAGGTAGAACATGAACGTTCAATATTGCCTCAGCTAGCCCAACCCGGTGACCGTAATCTTGCGCCTCCTGAGCGGCAAGCTCTCGTCATTCCTCCCCTCCCGTCCTCAATTAAGGGTAAGGAGCGCGGATCGATAAGCGGGAGCGGATCGGTCTCGGCGTCCCCCGGGCCATCAGCAGCTTCTGATGAGAGTGGAGATAACGGTGTCTCGCCTGGAGAGCAAGGTTACCCCAAGCAGTCTGCTGACAAAATCCACACGCCTCCTGCCGACCCTGCGCATCCCAACTCTCCTTCTTTCGCTTCATTCTCGGCTGGAAGAGGTTTGTCGATTAGAAACGCTGCTCAGAGGCTTCGAGCTGCAGCCAAAACGGGCACCGTTACCGTAGCTCAACGGGGACACAGTTTCGCCTCGGTACCCACCGGGTCAGTTGTCCAAACGGATTCCACTTTACGTCAAGATGGATCCCTTGGCGGTACGAAACTCGTGTCACCCCCAGTTGTCGGAGGTGAGGATGAAACACGCCCAGCATCTGTCCAGAGCACAGGTGAGACATCAAAACACGGTTGCATTCCATCCAGATCCCAAGTAGTGGGGCTCATGATGCTATTGCTGATGCATTCAGTAGGTATAATCATTGGCCCGGCACGCCTGTCTCCACCAGCATCTCCGTCGGCTTTCGCCGAAACACCTCCAGGAAGCGATATGCAACAACTCGCTTCTACCCCAGATTCATCGTCCGCCTTGGATGCAAGGCTGAAGCTTCTTCGTGCTCGGCTGCTAGCCGGCAAGGAGCTCGAGCGCTCGCGCTCGCGGGCAAGTAGCAGCAGCACACGCTTAGGTACAACCTCGCAAGTGTCCAATTCGTCTACCCCAGCTTCTGCTCGATATACTGGCGAATCATTGTCCTCTCAAAGCCCGTTGGAAACACTCTCCATTACTGCTACTCGTGCTACGTCAGCATTATCGTGGGTAGAGGAACAGCCTCCTCATGACCCCGCTTCTCCAGTAGGACAGGTTGTCGAGGCTGGCTCTAGTGTTAGAGAACTCCAATTGGAAGAAGCAGCGCTGAAGCGGGTCCTTCTGCGTCGGATGCAGCGTGGCCCAAGCAGGCAGTCTTAGTATGATATCGTACTTGTCCACAATGCCCATGCGCTCAAGTTGAATGATCATCCTGGTCCTGCAATTTGGCAAACCACTTGGCGAACCATGCAAGAGGGGGAAGATAGTGGTCATCAACGTTCATTATCATGAGTAAACTACGAAAGGCAATAACATTGGGAAAGGCGAAAAGGCAAGGTCCAAGAAAGCTACCAACAAGGGTCGTAACATCAAGTATCTACATTGCAAAAAAATGCGGAGAATTGTCGTGAGTAGGCGGAGTTGTCAAGTCAATTAGGTTGTCAAGTTAATAAGGCAGTCGGGATTAAGGGGGTGGATTAGGTGTCGTGACGAAGGGGAAAAGATTGTTGAGGGAGATGCGATGATGAGAAGGGAGAGCCGGCAATCAGCAAAGCGAAACGAATAGCCTGCGAATGCGTCTCTTCCGCGCGCCGCTACCGCTGCCGACGACGGCGCGCCACTGAATGTAGACAAAATGAACTACACCCGACGGCGCGCGCGTCGCAAACTGATCGATGAGAGAAAGATGGCCATCGAGCCTTCCGCGGCATGTTGCCGTGGACGCAGGGAACAAATGAAGAAAAAGAGACGAAGTGGTGTGAGACCAGATTAGGAGATGAAGTAGGGGAAATGAATATGGGATCAATAGTGTAGGGGGAGAAGACGAACAAGATGAGAAAGAAAAGTTTTGAACGATCAAAAAACAGTCAGAATTAGAACACTTATCAACCATATATGAGGGATACTTTTTGAACGAGCCGCGCATAGAGGGTCGACTTCGGACCGGAAAGATTAGTGGGCAGTGCCCGAGATATTACGGTAACGGGGCCAAGGGAAATAGACGATAGAGATGAAAATAGAGCTATGATTTGCTCCCCCACTTCCAGAAAGACTTCTTCCCCGGGGCTGGGGTTGACGACCGACTAGGTGGATCAGCAACCGGCGGGCCTGCGGCGACATGACGATTCGATGGGTAGCCGGCAGGATATGGGCCTGGGGTTGAGGAGCGGGGAGGGACGCCAGCCGCGTTCTGGATCCGAGCAATGGAGGGTAGAGGTTGGTTCACCTGGAGGGATTGGCCTCGGTGATGGGTCGGAGCCAGGGGAGATGAACGCTGCGGGCTGAGATGGAGCTCATCGAATCCGCGAAGGGGGTCGCTACCAGAGCGATTCCTTGCATCAACTGCACTAGCTTGAGTGCCGGGGACAGGGATTTGAACAACAGGAGGAGGGGATGACCACATGGGCTGGGGTTCAAGGGTGAAGGGAGGCGGAATATTGCTGCTAGTTCGGAGATGGGAGGGGCGAGTGCCCGCGACGGGAGGGCGCGAAGTCGAAGAGGTTCTTCCGCGGGCATGGTCGCCATCGAGCTTCAGCGGGGGCAGGCGAAGGTCTTCGGAATATCGCGGCTGCGAGACCGAATTAGAGCGCGACGGGGTAGCCTGGTTGCGAATTGAGCGCAGACGATAATCCTCTGCAGAGGCAGGGACATTTTCCGTGGCCACTGGTGCCATTCCGTACATTGGAACCCCGCCACTGCTTCGTGGAGGCGCAACCGCCCCTCGAGAGTCGTAAGTGACGGAGTCATACCTTCGACGAGCAGGCTGTCCGTTCGCAACGCCCATGGGCATATACATGTCTGGGGTGGAGGGGCGGATAGGATCCATGGGTGTTCTTGTAGGGACGCCGTATTGAGAGCTTTGTCCAGGCATGGGGACAGCGGCATACTGGCCCTGGGCGCCAACGCCAGGCGCGTTGACGGTTTGATATGCCGCGGCCGAGCCTGCCGCCCTCCATTGCGTACCAGAGTTTGCAGAGTAAAGAGGTGGGGGGTTGGTGGTATTCGTTCGTCGCGCCGCGTCGTTCTGCGAACAGGAGAGCGCACGATTTTGGTCAGATTTCTGTAATTCCGACACATCAGACATAGGGAGTGGGGTGGCTCACGAAGCCGACCAACGTACCTGCTTTTGGCGCTGATTCTGAAACCGAATTCGAATGGGAGGTACCAGAGAACGGGAAATTGGTCAGAAAATGGCGAACGACAAATAGGCAACGGTAGATCGGTACCTGGAACCACACCTGAAAGCAGAAGATCGAGATATTAGAGTGTGTCCCTGCAATATAAGCGCATAAAGGGCCTTACTTGGACTTTCCGGGGCGTGAGCCCAGTCTGGCGAGCCGTTTCTTCACGCTGCGCTGTGGTTGGGAATCGGGTCTAGGAAGCAGCGAACAAGAGTTCAAGGGTCAGATCCTGTTGTGAAACATCGCATACATCGCAGAAGTGGAGACTAGCAACGGAGAACATCGGTGGAAGTCAACGCACCTGTTGGAGCAGTGCATGAAGGATAGTCAATTGCTGCGCAGTCATCAACGTTCGAGTGCGTCGAGGACGTGCGTCGCTCGGCGAGCGAGGACGGTGAGACCTGTCAGCACCGCCAGAATCAGAGCCTTCAGAGCCAGAATCTGATAGCTCGTCGTCCTCTGAGTGACGTTTGCTGTAGTATTGGTTATTATCACGGGAGGCGGATGTGGAGCGCCTTGGGCGACCGCGAGTAGGAGCGACACCGGAAGACATTATGAGGATATAGCAAAGGGAGATACGAGTGGCAGGACTAGTGGGAGGAGCTGGTAGTAAAAAGATTAAATCTGCGAGAGTGCAAAGCGTTCGTTGCCAGATACGAGCGAAGTAGTCGCCCTACTAAAATGTGGATACGGGGATGGTAAAATACGAAGGGAGACCTAGCCGTTGGGCGATGGAGAAGGGGGGAGGGGAGGGTGAGCTGTCTTGACAGGACGAAACTGTTACTTATAGCACAGTCAGGACAATGAACGATAGAATGTCAATTAAACGGTGTTACAGAGAATGAGGTGGCTCCTGATAAACAGTTTTCCTCGGGTCAGAAGCATATGGAGATGATTTAGAAAGGAGAAAGCGGGCGTCGGGTCGACCGGCCTGAAACACGGTTGTCAATTGTCCATGGCAATTCAACTGTATTCAAAAGCTAATGGAACTTCTCTAACACAATTACCAGGAAGGCGTCGTCAATCAATCGGTACCATTCGGATTGAGCGTGTGGTGCCGGCCCTCGTCGCTGGCAATGCTCTGCTGGCCGACGGTCGTGGGCGTGGGCACAGGCGGACCCTGATCGTTGGCAGGGCACGTTTGAGTTGGCGTTTCATAGGTGAATGAACAGGTGTGTGAGCACTGCCAGCCACACAAAAAACTTCATTCTTTGATGCCGGTTGAATCCCCATCAGCCGGAATGTCCGCAATTGACAAGCCGAGCAGCTGCAATGCAAATCTAAAACGTAGAGAAAAAATGAATGATCGCTCATCTAAATAATTAGATTGCTTAATGATACCTACCTTTTTGAGAATCTATTGACATTGTCTTCTGGGCGGGCTGGGGTGCCTTGAGCGGTGAGCACTGACCTCCCGCCCTCATGATGTGATTCTCAGTCGTCTCAATGATTCTGAGTTTCAGCCCCATGAGCGCCTGCCACATCCTCTCATGGCAATCGCCGTTGTTCACCACACAGGGCAGTAAGCGCAGTGGACGGTGGTGGGCGCCCGCAGGTTGGGTTGCCGCGGCAGTTTCGATCTTGCATGGTTGAGCTGCTTCCGATAAATACCCACAGAGGCCACTGCCATTGGTAGGTTGGCTCAGAGCGTCAGTTTTTAAATTTGTAAACCTGTGCCACGCCGCTAACGACGACCAGAAATTTTCCCTTTCTTACCATCTTGAGCAATCGATCGGGCTCCCAATTCTATTACTCGGATGAGATTCGATTAGGAGGTCGGGCCATTGCCCTTTATCGCAATAGCGCCGTTCTGCTCCCATTGGCGCCGATTTCGGTGGTCATTGAGATCCATTTTACAAAGCTCAGAAACTCAGGATGAATCTAACCACGAGCATTGTCGATGGGTCCACTCACGATGTGCGGACACGCATCACAATAAAACTCCCGTTAACCGCCCCGGCAGGCCCATCGGCATGGATAAGCTGTATTGTTGCGAGTCACAGAGATCTGACTCAAACGAGTCGTAAAACTATGTGGTTCATTTCCGCCCAAAGTATGTCACCCTGGGGAGCCCGCGCTATACATCGCGTTCATCGAAATCGACATGTCAGGGCCATCAATGAGGGATGATGGCAGAACACCAGCCGTCTTGGACCCTCTCTAAGGGTGTCCGGCGTTGTATACATGACACACGCCCATGTGACGTCGGCCGCCGTGCGTCGGTCTCAATGCTCAATGGGCAACCCAGCACCTCATTGGGCACACAAAGGGCTAAACTAAAAAGCCCCCTATAGCGTTGCAGCCATAGCCCTTGTTGCTTCAAGGAGAGCCCGAAACCGTCTCATCACTATGGGCATATATAAGGAGATAGCTAGGGAGGCCCCGTTCATTACAATGAAAGGTTGTTGCCAATATTCGCCTCCAGGTTGCATTCGGCCGTCAGCATTTCGGGAGGCAATCCATTCAGGAAAGTCTGCATTTTGATCGAGCCTCGACCCCGGAAATAAACCAGCCACCCGCGGTCATCGTTAGGTTGAGACGTTCCGGCGAAGTTTGATCACAGACGACGATCCTCTATAGAATATGCTGCGTTGTAACATCAGCGCATGTAGCTCGTGCGTGAAGGTGACGTTCTGTGGCGACAACCCCTCCCCTGACAGTGTGACCGGAACTGGGTCTGCTAGTTGACAGGGCGCAAAATAATTTTTTGTACCACAACTTCCCCTTTCTGATTCCAGTCGGCAGAGATTCGGAGCCACGGCAACATCAAGCAGAAAGGCGCCCCTTTCTTAGTCGGATGATCCCTGGGTAGCGTCAATGGAGGGAAATGCAGCTTGTTGGTGGCAAGTCAGTAGGCGACTCAGAAGCAAATCAGTTCGGCGCGTCGGCTTCTCCTTTACCTGCCATGTCAACTGGTTCGAATGGTTGAAAGGATCCACAGAAAGGAAGGGAGATCCAAATGTAGGGACTGAACATGTAGGATTGATTGACCGGTGCTTGATGCGCTTGTCGATCAGAAAAGCTTTCCTTCTCGACGTCGTTCATCTCCGAACACCCCCTAATTCCCTTATTATTCAGACGGCATCTATCCCTATTCTATCTAAGGGTCTTCATTACTGCACCCTTTTCTTTCTCGCTTTTCAGCCGAGTATAAATGTATCTTCCGGACGTCAACATCTGTCACGGCTGCGCAGGCCCTTGTATGGAGAGCAGCCCATCGAACCCGGAAAAAGGCTAGCTCGTCCTTGTCCAAGAGAACATGCTCCAAAGTTTACCAACAAAACAATCCTTTACAATGACACGGCAGGCAACGAGCTACTATGCTCCAATCACAAAGAATGGTGACTGGGGCAACACAATGATTGCCATGACATCTCGAGCGGTCGAGACCGATCCTACCCCGCGCCGAGCCCAGACCTCAAAAACGAAGATCTAGGAGTGGGATGACAACCAAATGGCCAGGAGGTATGATGCAAGTAAAACGAATCATTGAGTCCTCGTGTTTGGCATACAGGCCGGTCGACAGGTCTAGAGCTTCTCATGTTTCACAATCTAGACCTCTGGTGGAAGCACCTATGGTTCAGAAACTGGCACAAATGTAATAGATTAATTCTCATCAATGGAAGCAAGGAGGTGCTGGTAATAAAGTTGCATCCATAGGAGTGTACCAGGAAGTAACAACAACAAAGGCAGACGGCAACTTCCTTTGTCTCACTGCGACAAGACCGAGAATGGGTCTGTATTTCCGCCTTCGAGAGCAGCCAATCCAGTTTCCCGGACGGCATACATGTATTCGCGCAGGCGGTTCTTTGGCTTCCCATCCGAAGTGGCGGTGGTAAGGAAATCACGATAGAGTTGGTACCGCTCGTCGGCGACGATTGTCGATAAATGATAGGCGTGCTTGATGTTTCTGATGTCCGTCAAAAGGCCATGAGACACGTCGGAGAGTGCGAAAGCACATCCACCGAGGCAAGGCCGCCAGGAGAAGCGGAGAGGCGTTCGAGTCGAGGACGCGGTCGGAGACAGGAAATGATGCATGATATCAGTGACCGCCAACATCGTAGGCACAAGTGCCAAGTAGCCGTATGATTCCCCCACGAGTGTCGCCGAGCAATCATACGTCAATTAAGGTAATATTGGCTTCAGTTGAGATATTCATAAACCTCATAATACTGTCACTCACGCTGGGAATAGATGGCGTGACGCCATTAGCTCCTGGTGGAGTCGCAGAACGAGCTCGGGAATGAAAATCTGTCTGATGCGAGTGATCTCACTGAGCCGTCGCTCGTCTAGAATGGGCGTCAGATGGGGATGGAATTACATGCAGGCGTGGAGACATACCATCTTGAGATTCATCGAGAGGGTGGAGCCAAGCAGAGGTGAATAGGTCGTGAGATGCTTCTCTCACACGGTCTAGAATTTGCTGGAAAATCGGAAATAAACGTCAACGTCAATGACGACTGCTCACAGGCTGTATATCTTGCAACGCATGTAGAGACTGCGAGCAATCGACGACATGTGAAACAGAAAGGTTGTTACGCACCCCATACTGCCTGCGCCACTCCACAGTTTGAATTTTTTGCGCCGTCGAATCAGCAGGTTCTGCGCCCCGTACAGCGTGGAGCGCAGCAAATCCATCCCACACCTCGAAGAAATTGCGGAAATGCACCAGCTCGGGGCCATCGACAGGATGATTGGCAGCCTCCCTCGAAACTTCCGCCGGAATACTGAGGATGAGCTCTCTGGCAGCAGGAATCCTGGCGAATCCTGGTAGGAGCGACCCCCATATGTAGACAAAGAGGAGATCATGAGCAAGGGGCGTCGCTGGCGACCAGAAGACTGACCTAGGAGATACCGCATAAGCGCATTTGCCTGGCGAAGCGCAGCACCATAGTTGGTAGAGTGAAATGTGAGCCATTCTACGGAGCGGCATAATACTCTTTCAGCCGGCAAAATCTTTGTGTCAACGTCCGCCAACGAAGGTAACTCTTTGGAGTAGGCAGGTAATTTCTGCAAGTCAGGAGTCAGCAATTAGTCGGACTCCTTCTAAGATTGGTTAGACGAACCTTGAGCTCGTCTCGAGCTATCATACTCGCCGTTGAGAAGGCGACAGCTTCCACATCGAGACCGTGATCTCGGGCACGATCCAACATAGTGGATCGTTCATGCCTCGAGGTTTCGATGCTTAGTTCTATATGTTATCGATATATCAGACGTCGATAAATGAGGGAAATTTGATGGGGGTTGCTTACTGGACAAGAAAGAAGCATATCTCTGGATCGCATTCTCCCCTAAGGCACCAACATACAGCGCCACAAGCTCACCGCGTCGCTCCTCCTATACCACACGCGAATCGTGAGCCACGGTTAGGATTAGAGCTGTCGTGTTCGTACCTCTAGATGAGCAATATACGCTTGGAGAATGATATTAGCGGCGTCAAGCGGCACATCACGGCCAATCTGCCGTAAAAAGAGGCAAAAATGGGCGAAGAATCGTAATTGCTGGATTTGCTCGCTATGGCAGTCGGACTGTTAGACGAAAAGGGTCGAGCACAGCAATTGGGCCACTTCACCTCGTCTGCGGAAGACCATTCGGCTCCTGCAATTGGGCTGCATAGCTTTCAAACATTTCATCGGTCCGATCCAGGATGATGTGGTACTGTGCCCAGTGGAAACTTTGGCTAAAGTCAAATCTGCCCACAAGGTCATCGCACGTTGTATGAACTGTCGACCTTGCAGAACTACTACAGGAAATGACAAGAAAGGGTTATCTCACCTGCTATTGACTTTGACGCCTTCCAGCTCCTTCAGGGCAGCTTCAATGTGTTCCTCGAATGCTGCCTCGTCATCATCATCGTCATTGTCCTCCGCCAAAGCTGACAGCTCGTCCTGAATTGCTTGTGTATCACCCGTGCTCCAGAAGCCTCCATAGCGAGAAAGGAGAGTATCCACACGATCCTCTAGCAGAGCCGACACTCGTGCCCATAAGTGGTCTTCCCATGTCTGAAGCCCCATCGACAAGGCTGGTAGCGTAGTCGCTGACGGTGCCAAACTAGCGAGGACTAAGCGGGACGCTGGCGATAAGACGGTCTATGAGAATTGGTCAATACACCGCGCCCAGGGGAGAGAGGGGAAAGGAAGAAACACGTACACTGCTCGCCCCTGCTTTGCATGTTTTCCTCCATAACGCTCTGCGCGGATTTCCACTCCATGTCAGGGACCTTTGCGTATCCTCTTGCATCGCGTCATCCTCCCGATTGGTCTCGTCAGCAACTGCAATTGTTCACTTAGAATCGAGGTCCTTAGGTATCGTGAGGAAAGACGCCTACGAACCAATCGCGTCCCAGCTAAAAGCCTTTGCTCCTCGCAGAGCAGCGGCTCTCCAGGGGTGATCAGAGTCTCGGCATACCTCCATCGCCTTATCAAGAGCTCCTGCTCGTACAAAATGGAATATTGATTGTGACACAGACTTCTCGTACTCCTGTAGCGACCGCAGTCACGTTAGCAGCATCTCTTCAATAACGAAGGACGACCATACCGCGTCTTTTGGATCAAGCACAGCGAGATTTCCAGATGCGGCAGCGCGAGTAGTCGCATCCGGATCCAGCTCTCTGGTCAAACTGTTGACCGTTGGACGAGCTATCGTCCGCGAAGGGCCTCCTGAACTGCGTAGCTGATGCAAGAGCTCAATTTTTGTAAATCTTAAATAGCCTTTTCGAGTGTCGGTCTCCAATTGGGTAGGAGCTGTACGTTGCAGCCAGTCGCGAACAATCTGTTGAGAAGGTCAATTGGATTGCATTGGATAAATAGAGGTATTGACGTACGAGAAGCTCGTTGAGAACGGGGGATGTCTCCAAAGCCTGTCGCATCAGGGTAATTTCTGGTGTATATGGGTTGTTGAGAACGAGTGCTTTTGGGGAGGGTCCATCGGAATCGGGGGCAGCACGATCACTAGAAAGACATGAGCATATGAAGGGCTTCCCAGGAGAGCCTTTGATACTGAACGCACAGATATAGCTCAGCAATAAGCTCCCATGTGTTGTGCTCAAGCTCCCAAAGAGTGACCAGATCGCTTGGTCCGAGCTGAGTTTCAGAAAGGATATCAAGTCGACCGCGACAGACTTGATTAAATCGCGCCGCAAGGCCAGAGCTAGCATCGAGGATCGGAGAGTCATCATTGATAACTTGGGTGTCGCCTTGATTTGGGGGGAAGAGTTGCAGAGCTTGGGCAAACAAGGTCTCTGCTTCAGTCTGCGCTGTTTTATCCAGTCCAATTCGAGACATGGTCGAATGGCCTAAGCGCCGTCTTTAGTCCAAACGTGAAAGATACCAGAGTCCAACCAAAAGTTAAGCAGTTGTGTGGCCCAGCGCGACCGACCAACTCGCTTGTGTGTGTCGAGGGCGGTGTAAACAAGACACGCCGATATCCGCGCCTTCTCTCTCCACCGTCATCTCTCCCTCAGCCCACCGCCAAAATGTTTGAATCCAAATTATCCCAGGCTGCTGTCCTCAAAAAGCTTCTCGATGGTACGAATCAGCCCTCATCTTGGCGCTATGGCGATGACGCGAAACTGATTGAGCTCCATCCTCCCTCATTGACGCGTCACGTACAGCCGCGAAGGTACGCGAATTTTACGCGTCAAAAGCTTCCTCTTTGCCTAACCATCGACCTTTATATAGGATCTCGTCACCGATGCGAACTTCGAATGCAATGAGGAAGGCCTGGTGAGTTTTTGACCCGTATTTCACCTACGGGCGCGACCTGACCTTTGGACGGACGTGACATCCCTCCTCCGCGCAACAGATCATGCAAGCTATGGACAACTCTCACGTTGCCCTAGTCGCGATCAAGCTAGAGAAAGACGGCTTCCAGACCTACCGATGTGATCACGCGATGCCACTCGGTGTCAACTTGACTTCCCTGACCAAAGTCCTCAAGTGCTCAAAAGACGACGACGTTGTCACTCTAAAAGCTGAGGACAACGCCGATGTCTTGAGCCTGAAATTCGAGTCCAAAAGTACGGTCCCTACTGGTCGCCTAATCTTCGCTGCCAGTCTGACACATCCCCGTTGACCTTTGGTAGATTCTGATCGTGTGGCTGAGTACGACATGAAGCTCATGGACATTGACCAAGATGTCCTAGCCATCCCCGAGACAGAATACGACTGCAAAGTGTATATGCCATCGAACGAATTTACTCGGATTTGCCGAGAACTCGCAACTCTTGGTGAGAGCGTCCGCATCGAGGTCTCAAAGGAGGGCATTCGCTTCGCGTCCGAAGGCGATATCGCAAACGGCTCTGTCCTTATCAAGCCTAGCAGCGATGCCTCAAAATACTCCAAGAAATCGAATGGAGTGAAGAAAGAGCCGGTTGTCAAGAAGGAGAAGAACGATGATGACGAGGAGATGGAGGAAGACGATGGAGGCGCGGCAGAGGATGATGAGGATGCGCCAGCACCAAAGAAGAAAAAGGCAATCTTTGTCGAGGATGAGGAGGAAGATGAGGACGCGGCGGAGCCTGAAGAGGAACCGGAGGAGGAAGATTCATCTTCTAAGAAGCGGAAGCGGAAGACCGCTGACGAGGGCAAGAGCGCCAAGAAGGTGAAGAAGGGCAAGAACGAGGATGAGGACGAGGGCAATTCTGTCGCTATCAGCGTGACTCAGGCTGTCAGCTTGAGCTTCTCCCTCAAGTACCTCATCAACTTCTCCAAAGCTGGTGCACTTTGCACACACGTTGAGCTCATGCTAAGTGCTGAGGTTCCTCTCCTCGTAAGTACTTTCTCGCTTCACCATCTAAATCTTTGCTTATCGTACATATTTTTTTTCGCAGTGCTTGTTCAGCTTCGAGCAAGGCTCCATCAAATACTACTTGGCTCCTAAGATTGGTGACGAGTAATCTATCCTATCACACCCATTTTTGCTATCATCTTCAGGCTCATGGCCATCTCATCATTCCGTGTATTCTATAATTACGTATTGCAACTTTACGCATAGGACGGCTCGAACTGAGTGATACGCGAGACAATAGTCATTCTGTCCTTTTGACTCTATATTATTGTACAGGCGAGGCAGCCAAGTGAGGGGGTATTCTATATGGGTATCTACCACCCCTCACGGCACTAGTGGTCGAGGCGCACAGCAAGAGACTCCGGCCGACGGGCAATCGGAACCCCCGAGCGGCCAGGACCAGTCACCGCACTAGCACGCGAGTTGGCACCACTCAGAACACGAAGGTACGAGGGCGCTGTTGCTGCCAAGTTGACAGCGGTGCGGGGCTTCTCCGATCCAGTCTCACGAGCCTCGCGCTCCTCGGCCAGGATCGTGGCAAACTTGGAGCGAGCGCGAATCTGTGGGCCGTAGATGTAAAAGACGTAGATGGGGATGGTGACGAACAGCGCAATGCAGGCGAGCACGGTGGTGCCAACGTGAAGCTTGAGCTTATGGTACACTGGAAGAAGAAAAAATGATGATGATTCATTAGCGTTTGCACCACACAGGGTGATCAAAGGCGACGGATAACGTGAGTGCCACTTACTCGGCGTCGCATACAGCGAGGCGGCGCCAGCTAGTCCATCACGAGCAAAAGCATTGCCAGCGCTAGCAGAACTAGAGAAAGGACCGTAACTAGCAACCATATAGTCGATAGAAGACATGTAAATAGCATACTAGAAAACGAAGTGTCGTCAAGCCGGGGAAGAGTTAAATAGGATGCTAGCTACGCACGTTGGCGATTCCGAATACTAGACAGAAGAATAGGGTCGGCCAGTAAGTCATTGAAGGGAAGCTCAACCAAGCAACGCCAAAGAGGCCGATCGGAAGCAGAGGGCCAACTGTTTCCGCCGAAAAATTAGATCCAGACTAGCGGAGTCTATTAGATTCGAAAGAAAACTCACGGTAAAGCAGCATCCAAAGCCGAGATTCCGGCGTAAGAGTGACACCTTGGCGGCGAAGTTTGTTATCGCGGCGAATTGGGAAGATCAGGTAGAGTCCAGCAGCAATGACGTATCCAAGGATGATTGGGATGAAGGCAAGACCTATTTCGATTGTGCTGAAGTTCCATTGCTCGAAGAGCATACCAAAGGCCTCGATGAAGGTGAAGACCAGAGCGTCGGAGAAGCCAGAAAGCATGCTGAGGAGCAACACAATAGGCTCACGAATAAACATCTCGAACTATGAGGGGCATATTTGAGCTCAAATCACATCCTGAATATATGAATTAACACTTACTGGTCGGATCCAGATAGTCATAGCGTGCTTCATATCAAGAACGGGCTTGTCGAATTGAATAGCATCAGCCTCTCTTGTGCGGCCTTCCTTCCTCAACTTATTAGCACCTTGCTCTAGTAGAACAGTTGAACGGGTCTCGGGAACGACTAGGAAGTGGAGCAGTTGTGTGAAGCCGCCGAAGATGAGAGACACCCAGAAAGCCCAGCGCCAATTGAGATATTCCTGAATAAATGCGCCCGGAATAGGGCCAATACCAGCTCCAGTAACAGAGAAGAAGCTAGACAAAACGATAGATAAGGAATGGAGTGCAAGCCAAATAGAAGAGAGCAACAGCTTACACCACGATCACGACAGGGATTTGTTGTTCATCGACGTCCCACAGATCAGCGACTAGGTGAAGAGGTTAGGGTTCGCATGTGAGGGGAAAGTGGCAATGCAACCTACTGGTTCCAAGAGTGACACTCCCTCCTGCACTGCAAAGACCACCGAAGAAGCGACCAACAACAATACTCGCAAAGTTGGGAGCGAGCGCGCAGGGGATCTGGAAGACTGTTCAAGGAAGATCAGAACTAAGAATAAGGTAGGACTCATGATTAAACAGTCTGACTCACTGTTAACAAGGAAGAGAGAAAGCTGAAGAACATTCTTGCGACCTAGTTCCTCACTCCAAGGGGCCCAGAGCAAGCTACCGATAGCGTACATCACAAGGAAGACAGCGGCGCCGGCACGGAATGCCTGATCAGAGATATTGAACTCCTCCATGACACCAGGCATAGCATTTGAGTAGAGACTCGTGTTGATGTTCATCGAGACTTGGATGATGCAGATGACAGCAGCGATACACCATTTGCGAGCTGGAGAGAACTGGTTGGCAAGGCGGATGCCATGGTCGGAGGGGTCGATGGTAGGCTCAGTGACATCTTCGCGAGAACTGCGGTCGTCAGTCTGAAAGGAAGAGGTCGAGGGATCGACTTTTTTGATGCTAGCACCGAGGCTGCCACTGGCGACGCTCTGAGAATCCATGGTGGAGAGTGACCAGAGATGGGGAAGACGAGGAAAGGGGGGGATGAGCGATTTGAGTTTCGACCTGAGGTGGAGCCCTTAAGAAGGGACTCGTCGACGGATGCCGCACGCGCGGCGAGAGTCAGAACTGTATTGGGGCCGAGTTTCAGACGAATCTTTCCAAGGTAGGCACCGATCATCATAGACACAGCCTAGATCATTCTATTTTGGAACCCTCCAATGACTCTTTAAGATGCTTCTGGACCCCGTCCAAGAAACGCGGGTCTTGTCTCTGTTGTTGACTCATATTTATGAGTGGTCGCGAAAGAGAGAGCAGAAGCAATCACTTTCCCAATGAATATCAGAGTGGTTGGTAATAGTTAAGCAATGGTACATGAATGTCTTAATGGGGTGTTGACTCTAACATATATCGCATATATCAATGACTGGGTACGGGTTCAAGGCGAATGGGGAACGCGGTGCTCTCGGCGATGACGGGAGTATTGCATTCAGCTGCAGAGACACGAGGGGCCTCCTATTGTCAGTGAAAGAAGCACCCCAATGAGTGGGTGAGAAGCGGTATGTGACTCCCGTTAAACACGACCCAAATAGGGAAGGAATCATAGTTTCTGAACGGGACGCGTGAACTCTTCTCAACACCCAAAGACCGAGCAGCGATCGAGGAAATGCAAAGAGCCACACCTATAATGGACGTGTTTCCACGCCACTATCCGCGAGACTAAGGTGAGGGGGCTTAGCTATCAAGCGAGAATTGAACAAGAAATGGATGCATTTAATCGCGCTTGCTAGCATTGTCCGCACTGGTTGATGCAATAGCAGGGAGCCACCGGGGTGGTGTGCGATTGTAGATTGGCCATGCAGGTATAGTAATCTATAATAATATATTTTGACAAGTTACTAAGTTGGGCTGGGTGACGTGGACAAAGCGGACGAACCAGAGCAATGGCCAGAGACCCAAAGCCAAGAATCCCAAACGTCAATCGAAGTGACTGAGTCACGAACCCGGCAACGAACGCAGTAACCTACAGACAAGATCGAATGAGAGAAGTTTGGATAGATAGGCAGAATACGGGTGGGCCAGGTAGCTCACAGTGATTGGAATGAGTGTGAATTGTTGGATTTGTTCAGCCAGCTTTTGCCCGTTAAAGTCCTAATAGTCACATGTCAGGCACTCAGAGTTTCCTCTGTCTGTGGTGGTACACACGGTTTTCCCCTCCATGTACGACCTGAGTTGGGCCTCCATTTTGCTGCGTTACTGGATTTGGGTCGTGGCACTGTTGGGCGTTGTTGACACGACACGCGAATTGTTTACAAATGAAGCTGTGAACTTGATGGCCAAGTCGTGGCCACCATGAGAATTTACCAGCAATTGGCTTGACTTCATCCGAACATGGTCTAGAAATATTCTCGGCCGATTTTGGCTTGATTTGCATGCACCAACGATCTCTACAAGAGTCTTGCCTGATTTAGAGTAGCCGGTGAGTGGTGTGTACAGAGGATGCCCACAGAACCCCAACTGACGAGAAATTCGACTCGGATACTATATACAGGATCTCTTCTTGTTTCATATGGCCGACAGGCCCGACCGCAGCGACTCCGCTGGTTGCGGCCTGTAAATCGGGACGGCCAGGGATAGATCAACTTCGCTGTGACTGCATCTTCATCGATTGGTACTTCATTTCGTTTCAAACTTGCTACTTTCATCTACTCTTTTTTTTTTTTTTCTGGAGAGCATCCTACTACTAGGCGAAATCGCTCATAATCAATCATAAATTCGATTCAGCAATTCTTTTGTGTGATCCAGCCACCAAGTGGGTCTTAGTTCCCGCGCCCGGCTACCCACCTAGCCCCCTCCCCCTCCCCACCCCTGTCTTCGCCGGCACAGGTAGCCCCTTCTTCCTTCCTACAGCTCTCTCGATCGTCTTGCGTCACTGCTGTCTGTCTAGTGGCGTGGACATCTCGTGTGTGTTGCTGCTCCCTGCTGAGCGTCATTTTTGCACAAGTCGGCTTCTTGGACACTCCGCTCTCTCGTCCCGAGAAAACTTGCTGTTTTAAGCTGTCTACCCGGCTGATCAAAGTTTAAGAAGGCGTTGCCTGTCCTTGCACATCGCTCCCTCCTTCCACCCCTTCCCTCTCTTCCGTCATCTCCGTCCACCCTCTTGATGTGCTAGCAAGTCCACCTCATCTAGGTCCACAATATCGGCGACATTGAAGTATCACCAGCACCTTTCCGCACTCATGATCGAGCCATCGCAATCTGTACGCGTGATTTGCTTCTAGCCCAAATCGGACAACTGAGCTAGTGTGATTGTTTTTTAGGGCCGACATCCTCAATCGTCGGGTACTTCTCTGCATCATCGCAGGAGTGACCCATCTTTACATCCCGACATACCATCAACACTCCACTCGTCGTCGTCATCATCATCGTCATCATACGCACAGCCAGATTATTCCAGATATACCCATGCCATCTATCGTCACACACTCGCCGCCGCTCCTCCCACTGCTCCCCAAAGGACATCCTCTTCGAGCGCTATCCCACCACCCACATTCCGAGTGACGCCCAAACGGTACCCAGCCCTATACACAAAAACTTTGTCCTATGACACACCTTACCCCGTCCCAAAGGGTGCGACTGACGGCGTGGCGCCCGACTTCTCCTCTCACGCCGCCCCCCGTGGCCACCACAACGAGCCTGACGAATTGGATTGCCCAATCTTCGAGAGCCCTCTCTCTGCCGAGCCATATCAATACTCGGAAGAAGCTGGCGGTGGCGGTGGCGTTGCTGTTCACGCTCGCACAAACCCAATGATGGCAAGCTGGACCGCTCACCCCGAGCTTCACCCGGGATCCCAACGGCCTCCTGAACTGCAATCACCGAGCGGTTACGGCTGGAGTGATACATGGGTTGACAGTGATGAAGATCTGGACGATATCTTCGACACGCCTATTCCTGAGTATGGGCGCCCGCCCATCCACGCCTCCTCACAAGCCGCTTCATCAGCCATCATATCGCGCCCGCATAATCCTGGGCCCGCGAATCCACATGAAAAGGCCCCGTCCAGTCAAGAAATTTATGTGCATGGAGCCTCGCCTCTAATCTCTCATTATGGCCGCGAGCCCGCGTTTACCGTGAGTTGCCTCGTCTTCTAACTTCTCGTGCTGTCCATCGTAGTGAGTTACGTATATGCTTTGCACAGAGTTCCCCAAGCGCTTGTTCCGCCGAGGGATCAAGTGTGATCTCCACGCCCGATAGCCAGGTACGTGCAACCTCTTATCCTTGTCATCTCACGCATAATTGATTACTTTCATTAAGATCTTTGACAATGATCTGTACTCTGATACGCGCTCGATCACATATCGAGGCGACTTGTCATCTCCGACAAACTCTTTCAATCGACAACTTCCATCTCGATCTTCTCCCTCACATAACCCAAACCGGAAAGTCTCCAGCGGTGAAATGGTCTCCCCAGATGTCGCACAACTCTCATGGCCGCGAACGGTTGTGAATTCTGCCGCCTACACACACGTTCCCCCGCACGCCCAAGGCCACCCCGTAATTCTCGGGCCACACTATTCCTTCACACCAGAGGAAAGTGGCCACATTGAGCAAAAGCTCATGCCACCGCACCTCGTCCCGAACCTCCCTGCGGCTCTCGTGCCTGGAGGCGTGGTCACGGGCAATTTTAGCGAGTCTTCTTCCCCTCCGCCGCCGCCGCTAATAGCACGCAACGCACCCTCTTCGCACCCTGAGATACTGACACACAGTCAGGTGCCAATTGGGTCAGCGATCAATCCCACCCTCCCCAATCAAGCTCTCAATAATGGTCCCACTAATAATGGCGCCGCTGAGGCTGTCTCAGAACATGGCACTCGCACCGGGTCACCCGATCAATGCTGGGTGGCGGCTGGACCGTCATATCAACAGCAGCAGTCCTCATCGTCGTCCTCGCCATCGTACCCTGCTTCGGAGCCGGATCTCCGCCAACCACCTTTGCAACCTACTTGGGCTGTCCACGGGTCTTATCAACAGCAGCAGCCAGTTCTGCATCGTTCAGATCCTTGGGCCCCCCGATATGATCATGCACCCCAAAATTTTACCGTGCCCCACAACGCGATGTACGCAATCTCTCACGACCATCAGCAGCAGCACCATTACGATCCCACCCGTCCAGCCTATCATGGTTGAATATCGCTAATCAACAAACCGCTACCTCATGACCTGACTAACGACGTATATATCCGCATGTACTGTAGAGCCCCTTTATTCTGATTCAGCCACTCCGATGGTCGATATCATCCTACTACTGTAATACTGCACCCGCACGTCGTCTTTATTCTCCACAAAGGACATCTTCCTGGCATGATCATATTCATTTCTGCAGGCTACGGATGTCTAAATGCTGGTTCTAGGCCAGGCCAGGCTGCATAGTTGCGAGTGTGACGTCTTCACTGAGCCGCCCAAATTCATCGACATCGGCCTAGATGTCAAATGCATGCAATTCAACAATGATAGCTTTATCAATCTTGCTATCATGCCACACGGGAATTGCACGACAGGTCGGGAAAATGTGCATTATCACTATACAGTGTGAACATGTAGATATTCCGAGAATTGGAGAAAATAAGCATGATAAATGGGTGCGAATTGATGAGGTGGGGGGTGTGCAGAAGCAATTAGTGGGAATAGATATGGAAGCATGCAATGCTAAGTCCGACTGGCTATCCCAAGCATAGTGGGATGGGAAGGAGAAGACAGGCGATGTGACAGGGTCGATGACGGCTGGCCAGCTGGCATCAGAGAAAACTGGGGCACGAGAAATATGAATGGAGCAAAACCTCACAGAGATCACCAAGATTCGTTCCTCGCCTTGGAATTCCTTCGTGCACCTGTGTGTTCCGTTTTCGGATATGGTCGTCTTCCCGTCTGACTCCCCCGTCGGAGGGTGCCTTCCCGTTCGGCACGTGCATTGTAACCGGCTTTTCGCTCGCTTTCAGGTGCGGCGAAGTTTACGCGGAAACTGTGGCCATCACCAAGGTTCTTGCCAGACATGCTCTGCATTGCCTTGGTAGCGTGGCCAATGTTGCTGAAGGTGACATAGCCGAAACCACGCGGACGTCCAGAATGATCAGCCATGACTAGAAAGTGTGGCAAGCTTGAGCAATATATTCACCACAATATCGCACTACATACCTGCTCTTGCAGAGACCGGAGAGAAGGACGCAAAGAGCTCCAGCAGGTCTTTGACTGATCGATCGCCGATCCCACCCACGAATAACACCGGCGACGGAGGGTGCGCGTCAGGCTGTCCAGTGAAAATTGGCTTCTTTTCATAATGGAAATCGATTCGCATCGGGGGACCACCAGCAAAAAGGGGCTTCCAGTGGCAAGCCTGAATCACGAGCTTGGCTTGGTCGGCCGTCTCATAACGGGCATGTGCAAACGGCGATTTCTCTCGATTCGTGAGGTTGACTTAATTGATCAATATCATTAGTTTATGAATCTCGTGGCGGGAGGCAAGCGATGTTAGCACGTACAAATTTCGATACCCTTCAGTCCATCGAATCCTGCTAATGCGTCATGCACCATTTGTTCAGTTACATTCCTAGGAAGGCCCCCAATGAACAAAAGAGGTGTTGCAGGGCCTGATGGGCGCGTGGAACGCCTGTTGCTATAGTTTACGCGCATAGGCCGATCCATGACTGTCCGACCGTCGAGAATGTTGAGAGCTTCTGATGCGTGGTGTACGGAATCGAAAGTTGCCCGTGCTGAACCCTTATTGCGTCCGTAAGAGTCCCGCGCTAAACCAAAATATTCGTCAGTCACTTCTGAAAAGACAGTTATGTTGCAAGGTATCTCACATATGTACAGCTCCTGGAAGCCTTTTACATCGTCTAATGCGGCCATCATATCCGTCTCTGTGGCGTCGAATGGGAGATTCCCGATATATAAATCGGCACAGGGTGTGATATCCTCGACCGCCGGTGGCCCTTGGGATGGGGTAGGTTTTGAGTCCAGGGCGTAGTCGATTCGGATACCGTTGTTTTTGAATTGGCTCTCGAGGATTTCACGAGCATCACTCGCCAAGACCGGATCCGAAAAGCTGGCATGGAAAAAAGCCTTGAAGGATCCGTCGCGTCGAGGGGCTGTAAAATGGGGTGGATTATTGGAACACTCAGACATATCGATGAGCAAGGAAGCAAGGCAAGCTACTCACGGTCAAGGAACTGAGTAAATCCCGGCAGCCTTTGGGCAGCCTCGAGCACCTTCTTGCGATGCTCAGGTGACTGAATGCCGCCAATGAAGAGCGTCTGAGCCTTCTGACCTTCGGCATAGTCAAACCGCAAGTTTTCATTCTCAAACCGCTCACGTAGCAGCCCAAGTGCAGAGCTTGCTGTTTGTTGCCGCCTGAAAGTAACGAAGATAAAATTTCGTGGTCGGCCGTCTGGCAAAGTTTCTACGCCATCAATCAAGCGTCAGTAAGAGGTTCATCATGGGAACCTTAATATGGAAGTACTTTGAGGGGTGGAGACTACATCTGGCAGAGTTTCCAGGAATGCCATAATATCTCCGCGGTTGGCCTCAGTGATACCCCCCACATAAATGCGGTTTGTGGGTGGAGTTGCTGTTTCCACCTCACGAGCACGCCTTGGGGTTTGAGACTGTGCAGAGTACTGGGACCCCATCACTCTATCAAACATTGCATGATCATCCTGTCTAACGTCTTGCAGCCACCAAGGAGAGGTGGAGAATAGGCGTGACGGATAGACAGCAGGAGGGGGTAAAGAAGCAAGCAAGAGGCTCGAGGTGCGCGGCAGAGCAGCCCGTGAAGCTTCCCGGGCGAAATAAGAACCAGTATACCTGCTGAGGACAGAGAGACGAGATAGCATTTTTGGACGGCTCGCTGCTCAAGCTCAGGCTCCTCGCAGACAACAGGGGTACACAAGCATACACGCGAACCCTGTGGCTTCGCTCAGAGTGAAGCAGGATCCCATGGCGGATTCATCAAAAATAAATAGTGGAGTAGAAGAATTCATTCAAGCTAATGTACGGAATAGAAACTCTCGGTTTGGCTATGATGCGAGTGTGAATAGTATGAAGCAGGTTGTAGGTAGCAGTACTAGGATTTGTATATGCGTGCAAACAAAGAGTCCTGTGCTGTCTGACAACAGTCCGTGAGGAAACCAGAGTGATTGAGGGGCATGCGATCGGTCAAGCAAGATAATGAAAGTGTTAAGAAGGAGAAGGGACGGAAGGGGCAAGCGTAGGTGAGCCTACACTTATGAGAGAGGGGAGGGGGTGATGGTGGGGGCTGAAGGAGAGGTGGAGGGTGTGGCCAGCAGGATTCGGAAAATGGCCTGGCTACGTGCGAGGGACTTCAGCGCGAGGAGTGATGGTGGCACGCGACGAACGAGACGTGGAGGAAGGAGTAACAGTGGGTGTCGAGATAGACGGTAGTGTTAGAGGTTGCTCTGGAACCACGATCCACTTTTCACCATCGAACACCCTCTTCTTAAGACTCGGTGTGCACCCAGGATAGGCGGAATTCGTCGCACTCCATTGGAACGGGTAGTTACATCCGTCAATGGGAACATACGCTGCGGCAGTGTCACTTGGATTCGCCCACCCATTACCGAGGTTGATCGTCACAGAGGGAGATTGCGAAGGGGCATATGTGGGGTTAGGGGCGGATAGTGTAACCTGCGAACCCGTTTGCACGTATACTGGTAGGCCAGTCATACCAGCTATCACGCCTGATAATGACGATGGTGGCCAGTCACCATACGAACTGACTTGATCGGCGGGCCAAGTGCCAGCACCAGGGCCACCAGTCTGGTAGCCCGATAGAGGTGCACCGAGCGGAGAGCTCACGCCTTGGCTCGCACATGTTCCCTGGGCTTTTCGTGGATCAGTGGGAAGCCACCCACCACTCAAACCAAGCTGGTAGCTCCAATGTGGGGATCCGACGAGGCCTAAAGCAGCAAAGCCCAGAGTTCAGTCAAACCTTGATGGAATGGTACGGGGGAAGCTGAAACTTGCGTACCTGTGGCAGATGAGTTTCCAATCTTCCAATTCCAGAAGAACCAATTTTGCAAAACGTCCATCGATGCTGAGGCAAAGTCCATCAAGCCCTGCTTGTATGTTGCATTCCATGTCGTATAGTCTAAAATGTCGGCGCAGTTGCCAATCTTTGGATTCGGATTCGGGTTGCTGTAGTTGCCTTCATAACGAGTACCCTGGTTGACGCCAGTAAGCCATTGACCACAATCAGTATATCCCAACGACCATTCGCCAGCGTGGACGAAACCGTAATTCTTTTGGAAAGGCACATATTAATGACGAAGCTAATGGAAAGTTGGTGATGAAAACGCACTCCGGTGGTGGTATTGATCTTGCCCGCCCATGTTGGACAGGCCTGAGCGGCATACCCCTCTGGGCCCTCGTCGACTAGAGCTTGGAAGCACAAGTACGGGTGGGTGTCGAGTGCGACACGATCAGCACCGGCGAGATAGCCAGTGTAATTGGAATCAGAATTGAACCCTGTTGGGAGAAAATTCGTGAATCAAGGGCAAGGATGAGTATTACGGTCAAACGTACCATCGTGAATCACAAGCCAAGCTCCATTCCCCTCTCCAATGCCTGTAATATTACGAATAATATTGTGTGCTTGATAGTAGCTGTGGATGATAAGGAAGTGGATAAGTATGTTTGTTATAATTCTGTTGGTGTTTCCAACACTCACAAATGACCAACGACATCCTGGCCGAGCAAGTAAAGTTGCGGCTCATTGACGAGTCCAAACATCGTCACAACATCCTTATACTCGTCTTGTGAAATGAACTCGGCAATGGTCCGAACAATATCGAGTGATCGTTGAGCGTTGGCGATGCCCATGGTTCCGTACATCCAATTGATGGCGTTGAGGACGCCGGCGTGATTGAACCTAAGTAGCCAGCAGCCAAAGTGTGTCAGCTTACGTTCCCTGGCCGCTAAAGAGAAAAGCATGATGAGGTAAAACAACGAACCCATTTTGAGACCCTGGATGCGCATGCAAATCCAGGTTGATGCGAATACCATACTTCCTGGCCCACCCAATAGCTTTTACGACATACCTAGACAAATGTTCAAGCAACAGTCAGCGATACGGAACAACCCCAACTCAGGAGTGTTTGGCAACTCACTTCCACTGAGCCCCCTCATAAAAGGGCTCGTTGTCGAACTTTGATATTGCCCTAATGGAAACTCATTAGGGAATAGGAGCGAAGTCGTGTGATGTGAGAGACGCACCAATACGGAATAGGTATCCGTACGTGGTTCAGCCCTGCAGCTGCAATATCGGCAAAGTCTTTCTCAGTCTAGAGGTATGACGAGAATGCATGGGAAGCGGTGCAGTCAGGCACGGAGGACAGGGTCCCAATATATCATGCGATGGGGGTGAACGGGATTGGAAATTGGTGTCAGTCAAATTATCTTGGCTCTTGGCAACAGCAGCCCCTGTCAGAGAAGCGAGAAGCGGTATACGCACAATGAACGTAGCGTAGTGGTTTTCTAAAATCTGGAAACCACCATTAGCTGTATCGGCGGCAATGTTTTCGCTCAATGTCCACTCGTCGATGGCTGGAGTGGCAGCATTCAAATAGGGTTCGTATAATGCGGGGGCGATAAATGGCTCAGTATTCAACCAACCGCCCAAATTCACACTAGATCATAATTAGGGATGTTGGCACAGGTGGGCAACTCTCTCGCGTTGAAGAAATATGATGAGGCTGTGACGTACCCATATATCCGATCAGTTCCATATTTGAACGTCTGGTTGAGGGGAGGAGTATAGCTTTGGGCCTGGGCGTAGTTGGCATATGGATTATTTGGGTCGTAATACCAAGTCCCGCCAAACGAGTTGGTGTAGGTAAATGTGGTTCCATCTTGGAGGTAGACGGTTGAACCAGTGCCACCAGAAACAGGGAAGTCATTACCCTTTGGTGAACCAGTTGTCGATGGACTGCCAGACGAGGTATTACCATCACCACCCGAAGAGCTCGATGAATGCTTTTTGATCACAAACTCATAGACCGCCGCGCCCGCGGCGGCAACGATGAGGATGAGACCCCCGATAATCACGAGCCATCGTATCCGGCTTCGCTTTTGCTCGGAAGGCGCAGCATAAAGAGCGTGTTTGTTCTGAGCTTGCTGGAGGTCCTCCATTGGATATTCGTTCCCCATGGAGGGGTCATCATGATACCCGCCATAGCTGCTCATACGAGGCCCGCCAGTCATGCTCGAGTCAGCGGTGGAGAACCGATTTAGCCTGGTGACTGAACCATAATCAGAATCATGGTATGCGTAGTTGGGACGCGGGGCGCCACCAAACTCATTGAGCGAGGTGGAGGTGGACGCAAAGCTGTTGCGGCCGCTGTCCTGACCCAATGCACCGTAGAAGCGTTGTGGTGGCTGAGCACCTGGCGGAAGATATGATACGGGCACAGGCATTTGGTCTAAATCGGGTGGCGGAGGAGCGCTGCCAGGTCTTAGCTCGTGCGAGGGTGCGAGGTAGCCCTGGTCATCCTCGACCTGCTCGTGCGGGCTGCGGGGAGACGGAGTTTCGTTACCATAAGGGGAGGCATAGCGTGCCCCTGGTGACGGAGGGGGTTGGGTTTCGGAGTAGTTTGGATGGTCATTGGGATAGGACATGGAGGTCGGAGGGGAAGAGGGGAGTGGCTGCGGGGCTCAAACGCGAGCAAATTTAGACCAAGTCGACGGCAACGCGTTTTTCAGCAGGGTATATGTCGTGAGCGTAGAGAAATGACGAAATGTCCACTGCACTGCAGCGTTTTCTGTTTTGTCGACGACAGGAGGGGGCTCGTGAGGGTATGAATCACGACCTGATTTCGATGGTGTGTTGTGTGGTGTCCGGGTCTCAGGCATTTCCCGAAGGCACAAAAATTCTCCGAAATTCAAATAGGCAAAACTTGTCAGGCAAACAGCCCTGGGAATATCCTATTCGTGGAGCAGGATGCACATGCATGGATGAAATTTTTTCTGGGTGCGATCGACGGAAAACGAGCCTCGCGGAGCATCGCACCCACTGTCACACAACGACTAAATTATTTTCTAAATACCCAATGACCATCTCTCTACCAACCGTCTACCTTGATTTGTCCCGCCAAAATCGACCGGAAGCGAAGGATGCTTGCAGCGTCGCATAGACGACCTGATACTACTAATATTATTGATAGGTCTGAGGAGCACCTCCGGCTAAACATTTTGTGATGGAAAAGTACGTCAACTGTACGTGGTTATCAATTATTAATACTCGTGGCTCAAAAGGGGAAGCTTACGCCGCAGTCAATCAGCGCGCCACGAGGTAGATATTCTAAGCACAGACGTACTCGAAGCGTAAACTACGAGGAGAAATTGGTCTCAAGACATTCTTAGATCTCAGTGACTCATGGTCGGGCGAAGACCTCATATAGGCTGTGACCCGACGATGTTACCTCGACCTTGGAACTGAATCGTTATGTTTTCCCACCCCTGGCCAACAAGTTTGCACAACGAACAGAGAAGGAGTTTCTTACTAGTATCGGATAGGCTCAGCAGCGAAGTTTAGAATGTGCTGTACAGGCGCATCAGCGGCTATTTATGTAAAATGCCAAAATTAGACTATTCGCCACTGTTCAGCCCCAAATCGGAGTTCGGTGGTAGGCAGCCGTTGGTCCGTCTCTCGTAACCCCCGTGCAACAACGAAACATCGAGGGTGGTGAAAAAACAAAGGTGAGGCGGAGCGGCGCTACAAGCGAGGACATGACTTGATCAATAACGGACAGATAGCAACGGCCGAACAAAATTTTATCAAACTGCTGCCGTCCCGAAATAGTTGAAAGCATGCGCACAGCATAATGGCATAATAGCAAGGGCCGAGAAAGATCGACTCCAGCGTGACTCAATGGTTTTAACAGAGACTCAGCGCATGTGAACACCTCAGTCGCCCAAAAAAAGCGAAAAATGTGACTCCATTAAGGCTATGTTTACATCCTAGTCGCTGGCAACACTGGAAAGGCTGCGGAATGCCTCATCGATCTATGGCCCAGTGATGAGATTATGCAATAAGGCTTAGAATACTCCGAGAGACTAACCTTCTGGAATAGGCGGTGATCTGTTGACGCAATATTGTTAGTGGTGCTTACGGGCCTAATATGGCAGGTAGAAATTAGCATACCTCCTTCGGGCCTATCAGGATGATCTGAAAATGAGAGCGCAAATAGGTTTATTGAAAGGCTACAGGCGTCCAAGCAAGAGGAAGCTTACATCGCATCGCTAGTCGCCTATACGCAACCTTGACTTGCGCAGACGATGCACGGCACTCGACACCAAGAATCTGCCGGGGCAGCACACAGAAAATGTAGGTCAGCCTCGACAGCAAACGTGCCACCAATCTCACAATCAAACGAAGAAACGAAGAAACGAACCTCCCATGGCTTCATGCCCCTAAACTTGTCCAAGAGACCATCCACTCTCTGCTTCTCCTCGTGATTCTTCTTCTTCTCCTGCTCTGCTCGACGCTCAGCTTCATCTGCTTTCTTCCGCGCCTCAGCACGTGCAGCGAGAGCTCGATCTAAGATTTCTGTCGCTTTGGTGCCTTCCTCGGGAGCGGATTTGCGTGCGAGCTCGGTTGCTAGCTTGGCATACCGAACAGCCTCCTCGTGCTGTGAGCGGTAGATCGAGATGCGGGCGTGGAGAAGAGTCCTAGGAACGCGGGTTAAGCGGATGTATCAGATTAATTGTAAAAAATTAGTCAAAGAGGAAAAGAGTATCACACACGTCTTGAAATGTCCCTTTGGTGCTGCTAGCTCCTCGACGGTGCAGCAATCATTCACCGCCTTCTCGAAGAGCTCTGGATCCTTCTTCCGCAGTCCCAGCTAATATTCGAAGCAGAAGCCCAGCGCAGCCAAGTCAAATAAGCTATCTATCTTGACAGACAATGCTGCGCGCACCTTCTCATACACATGGGCACGGTTGCTCAGCAACGAAATACGCTCGCTGCGGGTCAACTCTCCCTGCAAAGTCTCATGGAATACCCTTAGGGCGGTGACAAGGTCACCCCGCTTGTATGCGGCGACTCCCTTCTCGCCGGGAGTTGTGACTGGCTTGGCAGAAGGCTTTGGATTTGGTTGATCTGAGGCTTTGGGAGCGGTCTCGCGGGGTTCCTCCTCGGTTTGGGTCCTACTGGGATAGATGAGGACCGATATGAAAACAAATTATGCTTCTTTACCTTGACTCTGTCGGCTTGACGTCTTCATGTTGGGATGGAACCGGCTGGGAAGTCTTGCTGGCGAGCGGGGACTGAAACCCCAGCGAACCGCGGCGGCGACTGGGGATAGGCGAAGCTGGAGGGAAGGGCCGCTTGAATCGGGTCTTTCGAGGACTCTGCGGAGCTTTGCTCTTCGTTCGGGGACTGGGGTAAAGGGCGCAAAGGGTCAGATATGCGGTGGCATGATGACATCGAGGGGTCCAGAGACGAGGCTAACCTTTGTGGGACACCCGATGCACCCTTCTCTCTTGTGTTTGAGCGAGGTGGAAGGTCAGGCGGGGGGTCGGAGGCTGAGAGGATATGGGGAAATTGGCATTTATCGCCTTTCCAGCACTTTCCCCGCTGGTAAAAGACACATGGCTTTAGCTCCACTTTATTCATCAGTAAGATTAGCATCGGGAAGATAGTAACTGTCAGCTATTTTGTGCTCGCGATACCTTTCTCGTGCAACCATTGGCACTCGTCTCCATTGGGACATGGGGCAAGGATCAGATAGTGAGGGCAGATAGAACGCCTCTTCAAGTCAACGGAGTTCCAGCCATGCGAAGCTGAGTACATGCAGGAGTCCCCGTCAGGACAGGATCCTGTCTTCGCGAGAACCAAGCAAGGTTTGGAGGTAGCACGTCCAGTGAACATGCTGTAGCACAGATGAGGTTGATGATGGCTCAAGTTAGGACACTGAGGAGAGAGAGGCTTAGTTGTAGTTGATCGATGGAGGGGACTGGGCTTTCTCCTAAGGAGTAAGGATGCCTTAAGGCATCAATGTGGACTTGGTGTGGAGAGAAGCTAAGAAGAAACTTGAGCTACTCCTTGGTCCGCCCCAATGCGATCAGCAGATCTGATCCGATAACTCAGCTGCCACTAGTTGCAGAGCGATTGAAACACCGGCCATGATTACAAAACACAAAGAGGTCACATAGAGCCATGTTGGGGAAGCGTGTCGAGAGAGTCTCATCGAGATACAGAGAGCAGCCAATCTGACGACGGCATATTGGCCATTTCGGATGAAGCACACGATCTGGTTTTACTCTGAAAGTCCAAGTCCAAGCCTATTTCACCACATACGCTTCCAAGGAGAGATCGTCATCCTGGTCCGTCCGAGGCTGCGTGGCATGTTGACGCGTTCGGTTCCGTAATTTGACAGCTGCCTCATGTTACCTCTTCCCCCAATGACATATTCGCCGCAACTGAGGTAATCGACTAGACGCCCATTATCTTCTCTGCATCGGTATCTCTGCTTGACGGCGATCTCTCTCGGTGCCGCCATTGCTCACTCTCGTGAACAGCTCAACGAATATATCTAGTCTTGCACCACGCAGCTAGGAACCTGCTATTTCATATTGCCGCTTACGACCTTGCTCTCGCTCTCCTCGTGCTTTCGTGCTCATGTCTCCTTTCTTCGCATCAGTCAATTTGTGAGTTGCTGATTGGGCGGCAAGCAAGTAAGCCGGCAAGTCTAACTCTGGCGTCACTTAGATTAGTTCGAACATTCAGTCGCCGCACAATTATCATCTCCATACTCCTGTTCATCGCGTTCTTCACCTTTCTTGACACCTCAAGTCTCAACTACCGTGCATCGTTCATTCCTGATGCCATAGTCGATTCGACAAACGTTCCATTTCATCCACAGTCATGCGACCCACAGGCTTATCCGAGTGGCAGCATTCAGAGGAAGCTGCTCACTCCGACTATAGAAATCGATGGCCTTGGCCATGCCTGGGCGCCTGAGAATCATCGACAATTTACAGCGCTGTGTAACTGCCTGCTCACAAATTCTTGTGCACCAAACCAGGACAAAGGTGTGCAGCATTCGCAACTGAGTCTTCTGCATGAATGTTCTCTGACTCTCCATTCGTAGTCGTCCTCATTACATCACATCATTTTGGGGTATGTGCCATGATCTACCGTAAGTGGAATCACCCTAAATCTCGTTTGTCAATGAATAGGCTTGGTACCAGAAAAGCATATCACCACGAGATGGTGGTGAAACAATATGGTGTGTCTGCTACACAAATATATTGCCGTACGCTTCACTGATCACTAAAACGGATCTCCAGGGCTACTTCCACTGTTAGTCTTTCTGCCCCGATCCTTTTACACCACTGGAACATTTTCTGAGCTATTCTCTCTAGATTGAGGCTCTCCGTCGTCTTAAATATACCTTCTTCTTCGGTGGGAGTGCTGATGAGCTCCAGAGCATTTATCAGCTGCTCTCCACCGATATCTTGGCCATTATCATGTCTGATGAGCACGTCTACAACTGTTGGGATAACCCTAAGACGTGTGTCAAGTCGCCACAGAACCCCAATGGGCTACCAATCTGGAAATTGTTCACGTTCCATTTCTGGTCGGACGCGCCCCATCCTCTCGGGAATCTTTGGACGCTCGCACCAGAGGATTATGCGCCATATAGCCAAGACAAAGCTCATGTGAACACGTTCCTCGGATACAGTGTGGAGCCCTCATGCGACGTGCAGACTTTCATTCCACATGTCGATCGCCCGCGTGGGCGTGTGTATGCGATGGCAAAGCGTCTTTCGTATTTCGCTCCACAAGCAGAGCGAGCATGGCCCCCATATTTCTACAAGCAGGCCGCGCGTCGTATCCAGACACCTGGTGGAGTGCATTTTACGATTGGAGCCGCAAATGACACCAAGTTTGCCGAACAATACCATGTCAAAATACCCGGTATGAGTGAGTTCGGAGGTGACAAGGTGATCACGAACTTGGGCCTATTGGATCGAAATACATTTGTGGAGGAGGTTGCCAAGAGCAGAGTTCTATTAGGCGTCGGAAGGCCTGCCATATCACCGACGCCATATCAGGCGCTCTGTCTCGGTGTACCCTTCATCAATCCAATCTTGAACGTGAGTCGAGCTCATCATCATGGGTCACCAACCACTAATGCCCGACTGCTTCACTCCTCGCAGTGGGATACTCGTGCCCCAGACTACCGTGGTACTTGGAGCACACAGCACAATGGATTGATGAATATTGATGCGCCATACGTCTACAATGTAAGAAAAAACGACGAAGCTGGGCTGCTGAGCGCCATCAGGCGTGCGCTAGAGAACCCCATAAGCCGGTACGTGACTCTCAGATCCGTGATCATTGTCCCAACTACGTTCAGGTTTTGAATGTTGTCCATCTGAAATGTAGATATATACCTCCCGGAAAATCTCTCCCCGAGGTTGCGGAGCGGCTGCACGCAATTCTTCGCAGAGATTGGAGGGGGGAGGCTGAACAGTTGCTGGGGGAACGGATAAGAACGAAGGGAGAGGTGGGTCGTTCTCGACCATTTCTATCGTATGAAGCTCCAACTCATGCCTGCAAATTACACACATTGTACAGAGATTCACGCTCTAGTTTTACGTTCACAGATGCGCTCAAGATCTTCGGCTGGGCACTTGCCCAGCAGTGTGGTGGAAATATGGACTCAGACCAGAACATTTTTTATTCAGAAATTTATGTTTATAACCCTAGAAACTACTTCGTGTGGATCCTTGGTTGCCCTAGCCTCCTCACGCTCCATCTGCCCGATAGCCTTTATCTGTACCCGATGGACAAACATTTGACAACACATCATGAACAGAGCACAGCGAACAGACCATCGAGCAGTTGAACGAGAAACGCATCACGGCGCGAGCGCTGGGTGTTGCACCTCTAATAAAACTTGATGATGGGCGATCCCTTGGGAAGATCTCGACATGTCCGGTGTATTATGATATAGTATATGCACTCCTCACCTGGTCGAACAAAGTTGTGATAGTGACCTTGGAAACCAACTGTTCCTCCATCCTGGACTAACTTAAGACTCTGAGAGTTTGCTGTCATCCCCTCCATCCCCCGACTCCTTCCTTCCTCTTCTTCATTTTAACCCCCTGGCTGGGGTCCTGAGTCTGGCGAACTCTTAAGCAAACTTATATTATCCCTTCATTCCTCGTATCCCATCACCATGTCTTCACTATCTGCTGGACGCCCAGAGATTGTGCGAACGCCCGCCGATGCATTCGACACCAAGTAAGTCGACCTCGCTCATTAGAAGACGTGTGCGTTGCTGGCGAGCATCATTCTGATCCATGATTCTCGCGATCACAGGAAGTCGTCACGACGGCCCAAATCACACCTTCCCTTGAAGGCCCCGAGCTATGACCCCTACGCGCCAGTTCTGGCGACTCCCGCAACCCCCGCGTCCTTCCGCAGCGATAGCCAACTCGCTCATACCTTCCCCATGTCTCCGCAACCCGCAGGCAACTTGGCGTCCTTCCCCGAAGAGCCATTCCACTTTGGCTTCCACGTACAAGCCCCAATGACCGAATCAGACCCATTCGTTCTCCGCTCGCCACGCACAGTCGCTACCCCAGCAAACACCTCATTCCCCGCATCATTCAAGTGGACAGTCCCGACGAACCCACGAGAGGAGTCGCACATCCTCGACCGCTCAGGGAACCCCGTCTACACCATTCGTTCCCCGAGCCGACGAAAGACAACTATTTCGGATGAATATGGGGACGTCGTGGCAAAGATGAAATGGCCTGGTCGACCTTTCATGACGGCCCCCACGGTGCGGCTGAACAGGGACATCCCCATGAGGATCAAAGATTGGATTCGTTTCTGTCCCTCTATGCAGTACGTACTTTCCCTGATCAATCGGAGAGTTGGTGGCCTGGGACTGATTCTTGTGCCCCTGTTCTTCAGCTGCCGTAGTATTCTCTTGCGTGGGGACACATATTACCTTACAGAAACAGGAGAAGGTTCCACCCAGATCTTCAAGAACGGCCATGAGGATGACGACCGTGTTGGAATCATCACTGTGGGACATGGCGGAGTATCTCTGGATATTATCCCTACCCTCCTCGTGCTGCTGGAGGAGTTTGTGATCATTGCAACCATCCTGAGCGTGTCGCAAAACTCCAATATGAGGATATGGGGCTCAAAGTTAGGCGAGCTTGGTGATGTGCGGATTGTGCACCGTGGCGATAATTAGTGATAGTTTATATTGGTCTTGTGGATACCCCTTCTTTATACACACTCTTTGCTAGTCAAAGTCTTTTCTCTTCTGTATCATTGCATATTCATTGTTGTTGCTGTAATATTCTCGACCGCAAACCAGCGAAGGAAACTTTGATCCACCACAGCAATTAGTCATTATGGGGAAGGTCCAGAAAACACATGTGCTCCACCCAGTAGACACATCCACATGGAAGAACTCTTGGCGAGCGAGATACGCAAAATCTATCCATCAATCGAATTTGCAAATGAGTCAGATTCAGTCATCATTGTCTCCATCATCGTCATCGTCATTCTCATTGATCTCCCAGTCCTCATCATCCTGAATCATCCCGGTTGCGAATGGAGGAATGATACCAGGGGGCGGACCGTCCATCACACCTATGTGCTCCATCGCTGGCCCATGAGCTACTCCAAATGGTGGTGGTCCGTGGGCCACTGCGTTCCCCATCATCACTCCACCAGGCCCTACTGGGCCTCCTTCTCCGTCCGCGACGCCGGGATGTGGGCCCAAACCAAGCAGCTCTGGATGAGGACCACCGAACAATTCGGGCTCGAAATCCTCGGGCTTAATTGAAACGTCAATATTGCGGTCCCGCCCATAAAGGGTTAGAGCCTGTCGCAAAAGGTCTGACGACCCACGCCTCACGGTCTCTGGGAGCCCGACGCCGGGGTTCGTCCCCACCGTGACAGTAAAGTTCAAGACTTTGAATATCTTCAATTTGCCAAACGCAGAGCGCCGGAAGAAAGATACCCAGAATCGATACTCTGGAGAGTCCCTGGTAGCATCCTCGGAGGATTGCGGCGGATCAGAAGGGGCTTGGGAATGTGACGATGGGCGGTGTGGCTCAAAGAAGCGGGATATCGACGCTGCAGGGATCGTGAGGGAGCGCACTTCGATGTACTCCAATTCCTCGGCTACTAGCGCGACGAACATTGTCTCGTCGCACGACGCGTTCTTCGCAGTGAAGCGCTTGAGTAATGGGAATCGAAGGTTGCCATTCTGCATCGTCACTGTGATATCTCGTTCTCGTCCCCGAGGACGAACGCGCAGTGTCAGCTCCGTGAGGGAGTGCTGGTAAGCAGAGATAAGATATCCTGCACCTAGCACTGTTGGCGCGTCCGAAAGATTCAGGAGGCCGATATCCAGGACAGATAAGTCCTTGCATTGTGAGAGATCCGCTGTGCTAGGAAGGGACGCCGCGAAATTGGAACGATTGGAGAGCCTGAAGCTCTGGAGGTATCTTGGGGGTGTGAAGACAGCATCAGCGAGTTCCCTCGCTTCGGGAAAGTCCTCGGTCACGACAATCTCGGCGTGCCGAAGCAGCGGCCATCGCGACAACGCGCCCCCAAATTCATCGAGCGGCGTCGGGTTCACGATGCGGAGGGAGCGAAGATTCGTGGCTTCGACCAGCCCAGAGAGTATAGAATCGTTGTTGAGGTTGATATCGCCCCAAAGGGTCTGGTAGGTTCGCGCCGAAGGCTTCATAAGGTGACGGCTGTAGTCCGCTTGAGCATTGATATCGACGGACTGGAGTCCAGAACAATGCGATACAATGGTACGCACGAAGCCTGTCCACCCTACCCAGTGCTGAGGTTGTTTTGTCCCGGAGGGCTGGTAGGCCAACCAGGCTGAGCGAGTCTGCGCGTCAATCTTGCGCCGTGCACGAGCAGCCGATTGCGCTATGGGATCCCACCCAGATTCAATAGGGACTTCATATGTTATTTCTTTTCGTTCAGGGCCTCTGGGAGGATAGCTAGCACCGCATCGATAGTGCCAGAAGCTAAAGGTCAACTTGCGCACGACCCTCCCAACGTGTGGACGTTTTGTGAGAACTGTTGAGAATTCCTTGAGAGCCAATGGTCCGTAGAGTACGAGATCCTCCAGGAAAATAGAGGAGGAGAGTTCATGGAAATGTTTTGAAATCAATGCAAGGTTGAGGTGTATTAGGTATCGCTGACGGAGTGGTGTGAGGACATATTCCGGATCATCGAGCAAGTCAGCCCATGCGTCGATATCGGCATAGACCTGGCGCAGGATTGTGTGCCAGACATCGAATGGAACGTCGATTGTTGATACCATTGCTTCTCTGACTGGGTCGAAGAGGATCGGGCAAGTCAGTCAGAGACGCGATTGTGACTCGTGAACGTTCGAGTTGACATTTGTCCTGCTGCAGGCGGCGTGGGAAATGTATTCTGAACCTTCGTCCCAAGCACTCAACAACTCTCAGCCTTCAATCGCCCTCATCAACATGGCCTCACAGCAAGGAAATATTGTCTTCGATGATATCTTCACCGTAACGGGGATCGATGTCGAGGGCAAGAAATTCGACCGAGGTTAGGCGACCTCCCTCTCCGAGGCATGTTTTGTTCACAAGCCTAACCACAAAATTTTCGATCATATTAGTATCGCGCTTGGTGGCTACATCAGAAAGCCACGGGATGCATCTTGCCTTGGACTATAACACCGAGTTGTACCCCTTAACTGTGAATGCGCGGTTCACTCTGACTCTCGCAACCTCACTGTCACGGAGTGGGGAAGCAGATGACTCGTCGGATTCCCGTAATGTTTGGCGGCCAGACAACAAGGGAAGGGCAGGGATAGAAGCAGACTATGACTACGTGATGTATGGAAGGGTGAGTCGCCTCGATTGATTCCTATATACTGGCTTGCTGATTCTGTACATTCCATCCAAAGGTGTACAAGTTCGATGACGGGACGGCGGAGAACGTGTATGTGCCAATCTCATCCTCTGCTAAGCGTGTTTCTGATGGCTGCATTATAGGACGGCATACGCATCATTTGGCGGTCTTCTGATGGCGTTGACGGGATCGTTCCGACACATGCAGGGCATCACGATTGGAGAAAACATCTACCTTCTCATGAGGCAATAGCATTGCACTCAGATCCTCTACTATCACGCCCTCGTTTCATTTGGTGCACAGTTATCGATTTGTACTAATATTCCACAATCACATTCATCTTGCATATAACCTGTCGCCAGAGTATCGCCTTGACGCACAGGCTGGTGTCCAGATACAAAGATTCATCTTGGGTGAGTATAGAAGGGTATCATGCATCGAACAAAAACGAATACACTATGTATGAATTGAGGCACTGGCCACCCCGTTATCAGGACGAGTCTGAGGCTCTGCGACCAAAGTGCTTCACGGCATTGCGTAACAATCCCCATCTGTTCTTTCTTCTCCCATTGCCCGCTGATTCCAAACCCTCGCCATTCTCGTCGTGCTCCCCATTTTCTCCTTCTGGTCGGTGCTTTGGGATGAGCGAGAAACCAGGACTCAAGGGCGAGAGACCAAACGAGAAGCCAGGTAGCGGCGGTGCCGCAATAACTGCATCCGCGTCTCCATCTTGGGGTGGATCGTTATCATTGAAATGGGTAGAGGAGGACCCACGTGAGTGGGAGAGGAAGGTTGCTCGACGACCTCGTCTTCGAGGAGGAGAACGCCATGGAGCCTGAGGCTGTGGAGGAGAGCTAACAATGTTTGGAGTTGAATCGGAGAGCGTACGCCCGCGCGGAAGGGGTGTGATGCTAGGGGATGCGAGAGGTTGGTGTGGTGGAGGAAGTGATGGGTCCGAACGGACCAGCATATCATAATCAGGATCTGGAAATGTGGTCTCTTCGGGCTCCTCTTCTATCAGGAGTTCAAGCGCCTCGCCATCTGGCGCGGTAGAAATTGCAGACGGTGAGGAGACAGCACGTCGTGCTGTGGTATCGAGGTTTTGATGAGGGCGCAGGGTGGCACCATATGTGCCGCGGCCATCTGCCTCTTGGGAAGAGGCACCCACAGCAATGGTTGCTCTCCTCCCAAGCGGGCGAGATGGGTTAGCAGGTGGGCTGCCTGCAGTGGCCACGGCTTCGGCAACAGTCCAGTCACCGTCAGTGATCCCGCCACTGGGCTCGCCCTCGCCAGAACTATCTAAAGCACTGACAGCGCCAACACCAAGCAGTAAAATGACAATCCCTGTAATTACGAGTCCAAGTTGCTTGGGGGTGAGACGACCAAACTGGTCGAAATATATGAGGGAGTTGACGATCGAGGATAGATTGTATGAAGAGAATGCAACTGACGGAATGCGCTACGTTAGACAAATACCGAGCTCCGATAATGCAGGGAACTTACCAGGGCAGACCAGCGTAGGATCTCCTAGTGTCAAGCTCTTTTGCAGATACCAAAGCTGCGCGAGTGCGAACACGCCAAGTGATATCAGCAGCAGCCAACTCTCAAATCTCCAAAACTGGTTCTTCCCCTGAGCGGTAACCAGGAGGAGCTCTACCGCACTTTTAGCAAAAATTAGACACATCCCGCTCAGGAGACCGGAGATAGAAGCGTAGGAGATGGCGAGAATGGTGGGTGTCCGCGCATTGGAGTTGGAAGGGAGGAAGGAGCGAATGGAGGATGCTCGAGATGGTGAAATATGGACATGAGGTTTAGGATCGGCGCCCATAAGGAGAGGGGTGACCTCGGAAGCGGTTGGGAGATTGGGTGCTGGAGGTACAAGCGGCAGGGTTACGATAGCCGATTCATCATCTGGTGGGGTGCATGCTCCGGACATCTGGGCCAGCATTCGCTGATGCCGATTATAGCTCCATTCAGCCGTGTGTGTCTACACAGACGATTAGATGAGTCCTTGAATCCTATGGACTATACTGCAAGGGTACTTACAGCGATTAGCACGATACCGACGACGGTGCCAAGTAAGGAGAAATATACGACAAAGCTTGTCCTCCCAAATAGCTTCAACAGGTCGTCTAACGAATGCGCCGGTTCTGGTACCACGCCATAGACGGCGATGAGGACGGCACCGACCACAACGCCAAGCGTGCCTAGAAACATGTATCGAGAGAATGTGTCCCCTAAGATGACGCGGGCAAAGAAGGCATTCCATAGGAGTGAAATTGCCCCTAATGGAGCGAGAATCACCACCGGAAGTGATGCTATTTGGAAAAGGGAGCCAAAAAGGTTGGAGGATAGGAATACGGCTAGCGAGAAGTGACATCAATACATCAATATAATGATGATCATAAAAACAGGTGGGTGAAGAGTAAGGCTAAGGAACTCACTGAAACCCAAAAGCCATAATCTACAGTCGTTCAGTAACCAGCGACAGTTGTGTACAGGGGGGATTTATGGTTAATCGCGCCTATAAATGAAGGGCACACGACGTATAAAAGTAACTCACGGTCTCCGATAATCGGCCTTCCTCTTATCCTCCGGTAGTGCTTGGTTCATTATGTGACTCTTCCGCTGGATAGTTAAGCCAAGAGACTGCACCAATGAGGCGATGAGGCCAACAGTGATCCCAACAGCAATACTAAGTGATGATGCATCGTCATCATGGGTCATGACACCGAGCTGCATAGTAAAGGTGGTCTTTTGTGCAGCCACGGGAAGCTAAAGAGGAGGGCAGCAAACAGAAGACAAAGAGTGGAGGGTCTTAGAGTCCCCCAGAGAGTTATTTGGCGGGATGTTTGGGTTCAGAGGTACGAGGAGGGAATGACCAGACAGAGTACTGAGTCCGATTTGAGGCGCGTGTGAGCCTAGCGGCCCTAGGGACGATTGCGAAAGGCGGGGTGTGTCTCTGTTCTGCGGCGGAGTGGGGGTGGGCCAGCACGCTTGACAGTATTTGGTCTTGTGTACACTCGGAGGGGTTCGCTAACCCCTGGTTCAGGGCACAATATCCAACAAAGGGAAAAGACAGCTCAATAACGAGCAGGGCGTGTCTATTTCATTACTCGTATCGACGGGAAGCAGAAACAAACAAGCCCGAGAGTGAGGAAGTATTATTGAAATAATATCCACAGCGTGGTCCATACGAAAGGAGACATGAAGCATGCCCATGAACCCAAGGATCACAAAGCAGCAGGAAAGGAGATCAATATGGTAGAAAATGTCTATAGCTCGGGTATCGCGATTGCGATCGGATTCAGAAGAATAAGCACTCCATGAAGAAAACGTAACGTCAATGAGCATCGGCACCCTCGTAGCCCCATTTAACGCTACTCGAGATACCGTGGTTCCATGTCTCGACACGTCGGGCAGCCATGTCACTGATCGTTGAACTATCAGTACCGACGAACCCGACGGCCATAGCATGTATCGCTTGGTCAATGACCATCGGGAAGTACCTGAGCAACAACATAATAAGCTGTTAGTTTCGACCTGTGCCACGGTCCGAGCAATTGGAGGCAGCAAGCTCGGGGGAGCAGCCACGTACTTTCCATACACCTCCACTGTGCCCTGTGCATCATGATCAATACCCCTCCATCCTAAAGTATCAATCTGTTCCCAGTACGGATTCCTCTGCCTCTTCCCATTCTCATTCGTCAACCACATCGGCTCATCACTGGTGATCAGCACATGGTTGAACTCGCTGCCTGGATCGAGCGCCGCCTCGCCCTCGTTGGAACCTGGGCGTTTTGCCCGCCGTCGAAGCTCCACTTGTGTCTCTTGAACGCGCACAGCGAACGCATCAAGGGAAGGGAGGCACTTTGAGATGTCTAAAGCTTCAGGGCCATGGCACCACTCCGCAAAGTCTGTTCGACGATTGTGGACTGCAATGAACTATATGCAGGATCAGACCACCTGGGTGTTAATGTGCTTCTGGGTGGGGTGGGTGTGGATGAAAAGAGGGCTCACTGGAGGGATGGCACCATCAGGCGGTATTCCCAAGGCGTGTTTGACGTACCGGCTAGCTACGTTCTGCACCTCATCTGAGAATCGAGCGTGCCGGGCAACTGCACGCCAAACTGGTGAGTGGCCAGAGTCGAATGAATCCTTGTTCCAAAGGAAGCCCGAGTTGTAGATATAGTCGAAACAAAGCTGGAATTGAGTAAAGGGGATGGTATCAGTATGTCTGACTGGCTAGAAAGAAGCTTGTCGCTCATCACAGCTTCGATAGTGTGATACATACTAGGTGCATATCGGGCTCAGCGATAGTCCCACTGAAGATAGATGGAGTGGGCGAGTGCTCTTCTACGCCCTTGTCAAACCCTTCTTGGAACCCGAGCGCTGCGAGCGACCATACGGATACTCCAGTACCTTCATTGAGCCTTGTCCAGTGGGGTGCCAGAGTATACGAAATGTCTGCACAACTCAAGGAATCAATAGAGCGAGATGAATGGCATTAGTAACTGCACGTACCCAGCCGAAGGTCTACGGGTGCGTTGCATTCCCTTGCGTGCCCGTCAGGTCCAGTAAGCCACCTACATATCTTCCAGTTGGTCATTCAGGCTCTTTTTCGGTAGTGACCAAGCGCACCAAGGGCTCCAACAACTTAAAACCTCGTCCTTCATTACCTCGTCTTCACTGGAACCAGTTCCTTTCACGTCACGCCACTCCAAAATCGGATGGTTAATTGCATCTGAGAGAGTCGCTAGGTCAAAGACGTCTCCAAGCCAAATATCAGGGCTATCTAGGACGTGGTGAGTGCGAGAGATAGCTGGAAGAATTGGGATACGCTGTAATCGCGCCAAAGGGGCAAAATCAGATAATGGAAGGAAATACGGCATCGGTAACATACGTCCGAGATCATTCCAAGGTAAATTAGGATCATCTATTGATGGATTTTTGAGCCAGCGCTAGTCGTCGGCAATCTGTGTTACTTGGGGGATCAGGGAACTTACGTAGGTTTCGAAATCGTTGGTGAAGCCGGCACTTCCCCACGACTGCACACCAATCTGGTCAATTCACCGCGTACATCTTAGCAATTAGATATGGCTTACTGAGACGTACTTCTTATCAGCCCAAAGATTGTCTGGGGGAATACACAGGCGAAGTTTGAACACGAGAGGGCGTGAAAGGCATTCCGCCATGCGATATTAGTTTGCCCGCCCTTTATGAACCCAGATCGTGCTAGTAGGACCAAAGTGCGTACCTCTGAACGCCTGGGTCGGTCGGCCATGTACAGTCAGATTGGCTAGCAGTCGGCCTTTAGCCTCCACTTCTGGTGGCGTATTGAACCTATCTCCCGAAGGCGAACTCAGGTTGCAAGTCTCGTTGCTCGGCCGAAGGGGGTCGTCTTCATGCTTGTGGCTGAGAGAACCCAATCGCTTGCTCGAGCTCAGCAGATGCCAGGATAAGAGCGAGAAGATGACGATCGAGGAGGAAATGATCAGGACAGCGAGGCGCATCAGAGAGCGCCGAGCCAAGAGTAAGGTCAGAAGAGTGAAGAGTGGCGAGCGTGACAATAATGAAGATGGGTTGGATGACGGATTCGGTGATGGTGAGCGGGATGAGCCTCGTGTTTCGTCGTGATATTTGGCATGGTCGTGAGTCGTCGGGAGGAGATCATCAGGCATAATTGAAAGACTACTGGTTGGCGTGAAGGGATGTGCGACCAGCGATAACGAAAGAAGTCCTAGTCACAGAGTGTGCTGGAAATCCGCGTCAGGCTGGGGAGGTGGTCGCAAGAGAGGCTGCGCACCCCGACACTGGCCGGCAAGACTATATGGGAGTTTCTTATCTATAGAGCAGCTGGATAAAGCGATTCGCGCATTTGCAAAGGGGTTGATCCATGAGAAGACGTTCCTGTGCGACTCAGGCGATCCACGCTACTGGAGGCATTAAGGCGATGAATTGAGAGGCGTTGCTTGGCGATCGAAACGCAGAATGGTCGGCGGAAAACGTAAAGCAAATGGATGTTAATTCAATCTGGGGTGGCGGAGAAAACCATCAAGATAGCTGAAAAATCACAGCCCAAGGTGGTTTGTCCTTGCCTTTGCTTCACAGGGAGGCTAACCATGGTGCTTCAACGCCCATAGAGATATTGGCCCATCATCTACCGAATCGAGTTCGAGCGGAAGATACCGATATACAGGATGGAATGCTCAAGCGAGAACTTCACGTATCCGAATACGTGATGGGATCATATGTAGCTCGGAGGCGCAGCCCCGTTGCCGTTGGCCACCACTGGCAGGATTGAGTGTGCGAATGGCCAAGCCTGTGACGAACTCACGGCGCTCTCTCCTTCAGGGTGAAACACCATCATGGAACGTGAAAAATACCATAATTATTCTATAATAAAAGAGCAAACAGCAGTAACGAGAGCAATCACGATATAGTAAGCAAGGGCATCCTGTTTACCTCGGGGTTAAATGATGTATGCCTAGCTCGAGGGCTGACAGTTACACAACTGACCCTCCCTCTCAAAAATCTAGTAGTCCTCGATAGGCTCCTCCTTTCCTTGTCGTGCTTGCTGCGCACGACTCATGTAGCGCTTCCGAATATATTCTCCAACGAACTTGTCGCTCCTGCGCCTACCGATTGCCCACAGCAGCAGAGTGCCGAGGTAGTGGGGTAGGTATGGAACAACGATACGATGGCCACTATACCCGACAGAGCGAATGACACTCCGCGCTATTGTGCGAGCAGATGGGCAGAATAGCGTGATGGGCACGACATGCGCTTTGGACACGAATTCACCAATAGGCATAAACTGGAAGGAGATGTCGAGGGAGGGATCAATGAAGCGCTGTTCTTGGTCTAGGCCTACAAAGAATCATATTAGATTTCGTCACATGGATGGAGCAGCAGCAAGCCACGGCTTACCATGAATGAATTTGGACAGGTACTCCTTCGACGCGACGTAAGTCGTCAAAAACGCGCCAGGGTGCATTTGGGCAATCGAACCGATCCTAGAAGATGGCAGAGGGGAAGCAAGCATGGGTAAGACAAGGTGGATCGAATGAAATTTCCAGGAGATCAGAGCCACCAACCCAACAATGAACGCCGGCACACGGGAAGCTCTTATCGAAGGCATGAGGTACCGCAACAGAGTCGTATGGAATGTGGCGTTGTACCGAATGGTCCATTCAATTGCCTCATCCGTCATCTCGTCAACACTGTCTCAGAGCGGGAGCATAAAGGAGTGTGGTTAGTAAGGCAGTCTGCTATACGGATCTGGTGCAGACAGCAGAGTCGCCCGGTAAATCGACTTACGGGACGAGAGTAGGATGAGACCCGCCGGCAACCAGGAATATAGCAGTGTATTTCTTGCCCTCCAGCGGAGTAAAGTCCCAACTTTCATGCTCGACGGCATTCGCATAGAAAATCTCTACTTGACGCTTGGGCAAAGGGGATGCAAGGAGTTCATCCCGTACCGCTTTGAGTTTCTCCATGTTTCGGCCGTGCAACATGATGTTGTACTAGTGGGTGAGAGATGGCGAATGGAGCGAGGCATTTAGGAGTATGACCGAGCAGTAACAAGATTGATTCAGCATGGAGGGCTCTATAAGAGTCTGATAAAGTAGTATCAATGAATAGGACTGACCCCGCGTTCGTATAGATCCACGACCAGCTCCTTTCCTAGACCATCAGAAGCACCAGTGACGAGAGCGAAAGCTTGATCATCATCTGTCAGGTATCTCTGTACTGTTGAACTGTGCAGGAAGTACAGATGGATGAAGGAGGCGAAGCGACGGCAGCCAACGAGGAGCGTGGCCAGCCCAATGTACCACACTGAGGCTGAGAGGAGGGCGCTTATTGACATTGTGTCGCGTCAGGTACTGGGGACTGAGTAGGAGTGCCAAGAATTGATGGATGCTGCTGGGTCCAGTTTGCGCTGTACTTGGCGCGTCTTGGCTGGGCCGGGAAGAAGTGACGAAGGATGCGACGGGTGGGATCCGCTGATGTCAGCGGCTGTCGTGTTGTCTGACGGCGGATTTGAAATGGACGTCATGAAGCAATCGCAACTCACCGCAGTCACATTCGCCCACTATAGGACAACTGTGCATTGTGAGATATAGATGCGTGGAAGCAACAAGGATATGCCTCCTCCTTACTCGGTTCAGCGGAGGCTTTCATTTGGCAAGGGCCTGTTATTGCGACCGTGTCCCTGGGCTTCAAGTGTTGATAGACCCAACATTTCCCTCACTGTACTATGCCAACGCGAAATCTTGGAGAGGGGGTAGGATATCGGTTTCTGACGAAGGTTATGGCTAAAAGGATTCCCTGCTGAGCGATGACAACAGCCTCCCAAATAAGGTTCTTGGAACGTTGCTCGGGCTGGTTCGTTCCTGAGCATCACCAACCTGTCTGAATGTCGTAAATCAGATCTCGATCACCCTATTCACCATCGCCACGCACACTATATCGACGCCACATTGAATTCAGCGGGACTGGGTTGGATGTGCTGCTTTTCAGTCCTTGCTGCGGCCACCTCCCCCCCACCTTCTCTGCCTTCTTTATCCTCCTTCACGTCTCGACTATTATTCGTACATCGACTGAAGCCAGCACAACAGGTTGTCCTGAAGACGTGCTGATGGCAGGCGACGAGCTTTTGCCCCTGTCTCATCACGTAACTGAAAAACATGCTTTGCGACGTTCACGATCCCCCTCGCCAATTCCCTCGTTCTCTTCGCCATCGCTCTCATCTTCCTCGGCGCGCTTCGCGTTCATCCCTCCCCTCTTATGTCGAAGACCCTTCACCCTGTTGATTTTCATAACCCTGTCCACCTTCCTCCTCACCCTCTCCCTCTTCTCCTCGACGCATCACTCAAGCTCGAATCAGCTGGTACTTTCACTGAATCGTTCCGAACAATATAACCCCTTGTGGTACGAGAAAAGACCTTCCAAGTCTCCACCACCACCGAGCCACCCCGCCTCTGAGCTACGTACAAAGGGTCGACACCTTGTCAACCTGACGATCCACGATGGCCCGACGCTTGCATTCAGAGGTACACACCAAACAGATTCTCTCGTGGCTGACACTGATTTTCCGAATGCGTTCACGCCCTTCATCATTGTCACGGCCCAACCTCCACATGCCTCCCCCCCCCTCCAGACAACCTCTGGTCAGACAAGAAATACATCTCGGTGCGTTCACTCCGGGACACGCGTAATATCAGACTCGCTAATTATCTTCACATTCAGTCCTGGGGGAATGCGGGTTTTACGAATGATTTCGAGGCCTACGTAAGTTACGCGATTATCACATCGACGCAATTTGTCCATCCCTGCTTTTGCTCACCTCCCTCCCTCCAAAAATAGATGATCCTCATCTACCTTGGAATGATCACGGACGTAGGTTATCCCTACTCAGCATATATCCCTACGATCTAATTTCTTCACCTCTTGTTTCGTTCTCCTGGTGTTTTTAGCGCATTCCTATTCTCCCGGCTATATCACGGTCTCACCATGTCATGAACAGCCCTGATATTTGGCTTGGCGACGTGTTTGACCTAGCAGCGCTCTCAGACGCCATTAACCACCCCATCTTGGAGTGGCGGGACGTGAAGGCAAATGGCACAAAGGAAGGAGAGGTGATGAAGGATGAAGTTTTGGGATGCTGGAGTCCTTGGTATGTGTCTATCCTTATCAGGAGCCACGAGGATTGGTCATGAACCTAAATAAATGCAGGTGGTTGACTGGACCCGAAGGGCATGCCAAAGACTGCAATGCCCCCAAGGATCTTCGGCTTGGTATGTACACCCATTGGCCCCCAGCCCCCAGCCCTCAGATCCATTTCTCATTCGGTGCATATCATAGATATTTCGTATACCATGGCGCCTCATTGGGCGGTTCTCAATGGTGGGGATGGTGTTTCTGTTTGGTCACTCGCAGCCCTTGGTTTCCAACAAGGCTTCGACAGGGGTGTCGAGGAGCACTCCCCTGCCCCGTCTATCTTTAGTGGAACGACAGCCGAGCCTGACATGCATCTGGTATGGATTTCCGCGTGATTCGCTGCTGTTACGAATCCTTCTCGAGGCAATTCATATACTAATCCAATTCTCCGTCCCCAACAGCTTTGCCTCGATTACATTTTCAACTCGGGTTTCTTGTGGAACAAAGACTCGTTCGAGTCTGGGCACTCGCCGGTTTGGCGTGCAGTGACGCAGCATGCCAAGTTTCTGGACCAAGTGAACAGCTTAGCGAGTCGCTACATCAAGAACGCACTGGGGATATCACCTGGCGGCAAACTTCCTCCTGTGAGCTCGTTCTTCTGGGTGCCTCGCATACAGGCACTGACCTCGACCCTGTTCCGCTGATTCCTACACATGAACCACGCGAACGCAGTTCATCGCGATCCACAACCGCCGCTCTGACTTCAAATATTGGTGTCATGAACCTCTCGCCTCGAACCTAGACGAATGCCTCCCTTCTCTTGACGCATTTGCTGTGCGCGTCCGTGAGATGCGTGTGGAGCTTCGCCGACTATGGGCAAAGCGGCTAGGTTTCAACGAGAGCGAGGCAGAGCTCGAGCAAGGCGGCTGGGTCGATCATGTACTCGTCACGAGCGATGAGCCCATGTGGTTGGTTGATGACAGCGGGAAGAAGCAGAGGAACCCCTATTGGGAGAAGATCGATGCGCTGGGGTGGGTCGGCGTGGACCACGATGCAGAAGAGACAGTGGAGAAGTTTGGAAAGTACGTACTCTGCTTTGATCAAGGGTAGTAAAGTGCGTCACTCATGTCCTCTATCTGCAGTTATTTCCCAATTGCCATCGACCAAGCGATTCATGCGATGGCGACTGGGTTCGTTGGGACTGAAGTCTCGACGATGAGCAACATGGGCGCCCTCCGTGTGGAGACTTGGAATGGCGGTATTTCCAGTTATGTAGCGTGGGGCAAACTGGACGCCGATGCCCATTGAGTCTCGTCATCTGTTGCCTACTCTCTGTCTCCCGCTTGGTTGCTCGACTCCACAGCTAGCTTCTGTGCCGCTGTTGGGTCATTTTGGTGGAGCTATGATTCCGCACACCATCCATTTGACCAGCCCCTTCTCACGATGCCAAGTTTTCAACATCTCTACCATTGTTCAATGTTGTCTAGATTTGGCATTGCAGGCTGGAGTATTCTCAGTTTGTTCTCCCTTTTTCGTTTTATCTTTGGGCTAGACTAGCGTTATCTTTTATGCCCTAACATTATCGACCCACTGGATCTTCTCCCTTTTATAATTTCGCTATTCCGTCCATCACAATACACAATGTGCATCGATCAAGTTCAGCGACATATTTTTTTTCGAGATTTGTCGGGACCGAAACGCCGCTGGTTTGAGCGGCAGAACTGTTTGCGGAGCGTTCTGCTTCCCTACCCGCTCCGACCAAACAGCCACAAGGTACAAGTCAACGGTCCGTCTTCGGCTGATTCAAACGTGTTCCGCACGAATGGCACATGTTAATTTATATGGCAGACGGATGATGCCAAGAAATATACGCGCCCAAGTTTCAAATGTTCCCTGAATCGTAGTCTGAGCCTTTGCGTCCAACTTCGCCGAAAGATAAACTTATTTGAACATCTTCCATCCGAGTCCCCGCCATTCCTTTGCCTATGTCTTCGCTGTCTTCACCTACAACTGCTATGCTCCGGTATCGCTCGACCACTCGGTTCGGTGCTACAGTTCTCGCACTGTTTCTTGTCCTTTTTTTCCTGTCTCCATCACTGCCATTCCTTCCTGCCACCAGAAACGTCTCAGATCATGATAAGATCTCATTATTCGATCCAACTTGCGCAATACGTGGGTCGAAATCATTCACAACTCCCATTCACCAGGCCTTTGTCTTATGTTCCCCACCTGTTGACAGAGAGTGAAGACAATAGGCTGATACGCAATCTCACAAGACATGAGCACCCAACGGAGAAATTTCGTGGCAAGTGCATCTATGATGAGTACACTACCCCATTCTGACGACATGCCCTCCCTTGATACAGAAAACCTGTGGCCGGACAAGAAATATGTCACCGTTCGTCACCCATGGTTGATATGACTATGCAGTCGAAAAATGCTTACCATTCGATAATAATCCCGTTTCTAGTCTTGGGGCGGCGCTGGCTTTACAAACGATTTCCAATCCTATGTGCGCCTCGGCTCTGTGCTCCAGGAACAAAACACACTGACAGTCTCTCACACAGATGATTACCATATACTTGGGAATGATCACAGACGTGCGCACTAGCAACCTTAGTCGCCGCGAATGCCCGGGGTTAACCCCCGAATCGATTTACTCAGCGTATCCCTGTCCTTCCAGCAATCTCTCGATCTCACCATGTCTTTCCTACGAACGACATCTGGCTTGGCGATATATTCGACCTCGGTGAACTCGCGGAGAAGATACGACACCCAATACTCGAATGGCCATCAGTGAAGAAGATTGATAGTCTACAGGTTGAGACGCTGGGCTGTTGGTCTCACTGGTGAGTATCCTGCGATATCTAAGACAGATATGACTAAGGGTCTTACGTATTTCTAGGCTGCTTTTAGGTGATTCTCAGACGCGAAACACCAATGTTCCAAATGATCTGCGATTAGGCATGCCTTTTGTCCTCTTTGGCCTATCTGGTGCTTGGTATGTTAATGACATAGATCGCCCTCTATAGACCTGTCATATACCAGCGTTCCTGAGTGGGCCAAGTTAGAGCAATCTAGCCATATCTTGCAGATATGGTCATTGGCTACCCTAGGTTTTCACGAAGGCCACTCCCGTGGAGTTTCAGGGAATCAGCCTCTCGCGTCGCCATTAAATGGTGCTATTGAGCCTCCAGATCAACATCTTGTATGTCTCAAATGTTTCGACTCCGAAATTCACTTCTTCAATCTTCCTGACCAGTCGTAGCTTTGCTTGGACTCCTTATATTTCACGGGCTTCGTATACAACATCGATTCATTCGATTCGGGTCATGCACCCGTTTGGAGGGCAGTGGCACAATACGCTCGATTCCTTCCTAGCGTGAACCGCCTCGCAAAAACCTATATTAGACGAGCTTTCGGTCTGGCTGAAACAGATGAGATTCCACAGGTAAGCTTGTATATTAAGTCATTTTGGCCCATCCTCGTCTGCGTCTATTCTAGACCACTGATCAAAGTTTGGTCCTCGTCGCTTGCAGTTCATCGCCATCCACATCCGTCGTTCCGACTTCGCTGACTGGTGTCGGCCACCTGATATTATTGAGGACTGCCTCCCCCAGCTTGACGCCTTTGTCTTGCGAGTAAAAGAAGTAGAAGCTGAGCTCCAGTCTCGTGACAAGGGCATCCAGCTCCCAATGAGGGTTTTGGTGACAAGCGATGAGCCTTATACCGTGGATAGGGCGGGCCATGACGGAGTCGTAACAAAGGTGGCGAACCCATACTGGCAGAAAATATCCGATTTAGGGTGGAATTATGTCAATCATGACGCGGAGCAAACGGTGGTGAAACACGGCGCGTACGTAATACTTCCTACCCTCTTCCCTGATAATTTTTATGCCGTTGTCCACCGCGCAATCGGCATCTCTCGTTATTTCAGACATCAAGCTAATGATTTGTGTGCTGTCACATTTAGATATCTTCCTCTCATCATTGACCAGGCTGTCCACTCCTTGGCGATTGGGTTTGTCGGCACGGACCTCTCAACGATGAGCCGGATGGGTGCACTGCGCGTCGAGACATGGAACGGGGGTATAACGCGGAAAGTCATGTGGGGGAATAAGAAAGCAGACATCCACTAGATAGGGCAACGAGACAATGGGTAACATCTTCGCATATCTTGGTATTCGCATTAGATAACTCTGTAGAGATAATAATCCTGGTGCCAACTAGAAATACATCATGATAATATAGAATGAGGAGTCTCGACGCGACGGTATCAACCAGTACGGCAGAGAGTCAAATTTCCTCCCTTCGTCGACTCGGCCTCCGGATTAGGCGAGTCCTCTCTGGCATCATCGAGGGTCTTATGAGACGTTTCACTTGGTACCGACTCTAGTACGAGGGGCGGGTGCACAGGAAGAGCAGGGAGGATAGGTCGGGTCTCCCAGTCCTTTAACTTTACATTGCCAGGGTGCATTATACTCCCTGCCTTTTCATCATCTGTTCTCGTTTGAGCGAAAAGAGGCTCATGCCTGAGTTCTTCATGAGCGCTTTCGTGGGCAGAAGCAGCGATACCCGAATGTGAAGTGCTCGTGATGGGGGTGTTGACCGGACTCGAAGAGGTGTTATCATCCGTGATTGCCAACCAAGGGGAAACAATGGGGTCGTTGCGGTTGCCGCGCCGGATTGCTATGTTATCGTAGATGAGAGCGGGGCAATGGGGTTGAGCGCGGAGTGAGCAGAACACACGTTAGAAGGCTCGTCGGTCAAGTGGCAAGCAAACCTCACCTGTGTCCCGCTTGACTCCCAAGGACGTGGATGAGGAGCTAGTCGACTTGTACGTCGGAGGCGCGCCCACTGAGCCCACCGAGTCGCGCTTCCCAGCATCAAGCCCAACTGTCCCTGTCATAGGGGCGATTGGTGTCTGGTGCTGCCGCGCAATGAGCAGTGCGAGGTTCGCCGTCTGTCGTTGTATAGCATCATATTGCTCGAGAAAATACTGCTGGTGCATCGGATGGTTACACGTCCTCTCAGTCTCTTCTCGCTCTAGTCGTTCCTCGTCCGTCTCTTTGTAGGGTCGCGGGAGAAGGTACCTAGCGACGACAAGCTTCCAAAACACGCCACCCAATACCAGGATAGCTGAGGATAAATATAAGACGTAAGTTTATCTTGCCACGAATGGAGGAAAGACCTGGACGACGTACCAAAGACGACGCCGATCATAATGCCAATGTGAGCTGCTTGGGCATTATCAGCCATTCCGCTAGGATTTATTGGGCCCTTATCGCGGACAGTGATCGCATGACGGGCAGCATCGAGGTTGGGCATGGTCGCAAAAATGCTAATGGTGGGGAGGAGGACCGTACGAGAAGGAAGGCTTGGAGGAAGCGTGCTCTTGAAAGACTACTGGATCATTGGCCTAGACTTTACACGAGCCGCTGAAAATCCCGCCATTTTAGCCTTGGGCTTCTTTGTTTGATGCGTTCCAGCACGGAAGGCCCACCCTTCCGCCGAAGTAGCGAGCAGAAGATGCAGATGTCTCAAGCTGCACATGAATCAGTGAATGATGAAGACTGTTGCCAAACATTTAGGAAAGCTCTGATGTCTCATTGAGAGCTTCCGGCCACAATCTATGACATGAATTCAAAGCTTCGCCAGATGGTGTCAGGTCATAACAGGAAGCAACCAAACGCGCTGAAAATACGAGCAAACAACGCGAAAGCTGGGCAGCCAGAATAATGTTCAGCAGACCTTGTCTTAGAGGAGAGAGAGGCACACACACACACGAGAGAACCTAGCTTCGGGCAATATCTTTAAAGAGAGCAATGCGAGCCAAAAGATATGGCCCCAGCGATCCTATTCGTGTCCTCAAATCCATCTCAAGCAAGTCGAAGACCACACAATGCCCGTTAGAGTTGAGAAAAGAGTAATTCTTGATTTGAATTCTTTGCCCCCTAGGTGATGCGGATAACAGGACTGAATCTGCGCAACAGCACCTCTGATAAAAAACCGACTGAATAACGACAAAAAAAAAGGGAATCATCACAACGCGGAATGAAACGACCGGACAGTGCCAATAATCACCAAGAGAATGAAAAGAATGAAGAGAAGTAAAAGGAACTGCGGAGCGAGCAATGTAGGATACGGAGGAAGAGCAAGAGAGGAAGACGATGCAATGAACAGGATCCAAACCACTTCCGACGTGAAGAAGCGGGGATATGGGGATCGGTGTGAGTCCGTGGAGATGGGATGATCAATGCAATGATAGGCACGCTACTGCTCGCTGATTTACGATTGTACTTCAGGCAGGCCGCTCCACCCATGTGGTTGGGACCCTGGTGGCGGGCTCGTCGACCCCATTGTCCGTGCAGCACCCGGCCCAGCATGGGACCCAGCACCCGTCGAAGCCGCATAAGGCAAGCTCGTCGCGTTCTCGCTGAACACGGACGTGCGGGGGTCTGAGGTAGACGGGTTTGAGGCGCCGGGTTGTGGGGCGTACATACCACCGGCAGCAAGGTTCGGGTTGGGGAAAGAGGGTGTAGGGCTACCGGGTGCTTGGCCGTAGGCTCCTCCCTGGTTGTAATACTCTGCGCCACCAGTCTGGGGGTACGGGTTGTACGGGTGCTGGCCTTGCTGTTGCTGGCCAGCATAGTATCCACCAGCGGCACCAGCACCTGCGCCCATCGCAGCAGCAGCTCCATAGCCACCTTCATGAGGATAACCAGCAGGGTTGCCGAAGGGGTTGCTGGCATAACCAGTGTTGCCCGTCACGTCGGGTTGGACGTTTGGCACAGTGGGTTCACGCTGGGCACCATATGCACCACCGGCAGCACCACCAGCCATGGCAGCCTCACTGGCACCCTTTTCGAACCCAGCGTCCTCAAAGTCATCATGAGCCGATTGGCCACCACACATCCCGCTACGCCGAGCCCAGATAGCCAAAAGAGCAAGGAGTGCAAGACCGAGCACACCACCAACGACGCCACCAGCGATAGCGCCGACGTTGGTCGAGGACTTGCCGCCGCCGCCGCCGCCATTGCCACCACCACCAGTCTGCGTGGGTTGGCCCGATGAAGTGCTAGTAGATGTACCCTTGACGGTGCCGCTGTTGGTGGCTCCTGTGTTGGAGGTAGGGTTGCTTCCGCTGGTGGGGCCTTGTGTAGGGGAAGACTGTGAAGTAGGCCCGTTGTTGGCAGTGGTTGTCTGCGACGCGACGGATGCGACAGATGCAACGGAGACAGAAGAGACCGAAGCCACAGAGGCGATGGATTCGGTCGACTGTACGCATAGTTAGATGGTGAATAATCAGTGGGCAGACCAACACCAATCACAGAAAAACTACTCACCAGGACGGATTGCAGTGAATTGCTCGCCCCAGCTCCGCCATCCTAATGCACCAAAAAAAAAATCGTTCGAGGATCAGAATTTGTCTAGGCGGTCTCGGATGATGAAATTCCCTTACCCCGACAGTGACAGGATTGGAAGTCGCGGTGACACCATTTGAATCAGTCACCTGGAAGAGAACATTGAGACCAGAAACCGAGGAAGATGGCGTCCAGCTTCCGGAGAGGGAGGATCCAGTATACTTGTAGTACTGGGTAGATTTCTAAATACAGGCGAATCGGATCAATCGTCAGAAGGTGAGATTTCTCCGAGGATTGAGGTTGCTAATTATACACATACATCCGAGCTCAGGACATAAACAGTGTATGGTGACTGAAAGACGCAGGCTTGTGAGTACGCATACTTATCCCCCTTTCAATACTGAAAGACTTACCACTCCACCGCTCCACTGGATAGTGCTCGCTGTGCCAACTTCGGGACCAGTGGGATACTGGAGCCTGAGGGTCGAAATGACAGAGATGGACGGGCTAGTAACTTTGAGACCGCCACTGTCGAGGCACTGATGGTTCAAGGTGGTAGATTACAGTTAGTATAGGCAGGACGACTAAGTGCGTTGTTAGAATAACACGTACCTGCATGACAACATCAGTCCCAGGTGTCAGAGGGAAGTCACTATAACGAGCGAGATTAGGATCTCTCTCAACATTGTTGGAGCGGACGATGGGCTTACTATGTGGTGCTAGTGCCGCTTCCAGTATACTTGTAGTAGTATTTTGATTCCTACATAGACAACGAGGTAGGATGAGTTTGACTGAACCAAGGCGCGTCTGTCTCGGCGTCTGTTCAAACTCACATCGGCAGTCAGGACATAGACAGTGTACTATAAGATCATGCGCTAGTCAACACCACCGCTCTGGGTAAATAAATACTGGATTGATCATACGGGAGGGGTTCCACCAGACCAAGACATCTGGAAGCTGACATTCTCTTCCGGTTCAGTGGGCCATTGGAAGGTCAGAGTCTGGGCTGCCACTAGGGTTGCGGCGAAGAGGAAAAAGGAGAGGAGGGAGCGCGCAAACATGGCTGTTGCTCGTCGTCGTCTTCGTCGCTGCCGTGGAGGGACAAGGCGCGCACGATGGGAGCGGAGAGAGGGGAGAGAGCCAGGCTAGAGAGAGGGAAGAGATAGGCGCTCAACCGGAACGCGTTATTTGAATCCCAGCGAACGAAGGTCCATCTCACGGGGCCAATTTGAATACTGAATGGGAATGAATAGAGTGAATGGGAGGGGCTGATGGGCAATGCCAAGGCAGTGCAAATGGCAGAACAGGGCAATATAATTCTATACAGATGGCCATCAGGCACGAGTGTTTTTGCGTTAACTCGCCTTTGGTCCGGCATCGCCACGCCCATCACTGACACTGTCGTCGGTGAGTTATCTCTGGGGATATGACGCGGTCTCGGTGGCGTCGTTGTCGTTACACATGCTTTGTCGTTGCCGTGGTTGCTTGGCGTCAACATGTGGACAAATAATTGTTTCAGTTACTAACTCGGCTCCGATCGACCGTCGCTTTCCGGGCGGTGGCGCCAAGGGCGAAAATGCAGAATTTCAACCTGTCCCCCCAATAACGTACAATCAGGGAAGAAAGATTCTCATTCATTTCTAGCCGATGAGTGAGACCCTCGTAAGGGAGATCACCTCGAGGATGCGAGGAGGCTGTTTGAGCGGGAGAGAAAGATCTAGGTACAGACGCCCGGCATCTGTGAATGAAATTCTCCCTTCAAGGGGACATGAAATATTAATGGCGATTGTGAGCCAATCTATCGATATCGTTGCTCTCTTCTCCTGCTCGAATACTTCCTCGGTGGTGTAATGCAAGACTTGGCGAGGCAAATCGCATCTCGCCAAGACTGGGGTAGATGAATCTAGTCATATAACCAAGAAGTCAGACAAGTTATTTCAGGACCAAGGCACTCTAGTTACGCACCACCACGAATCACGCGCTCCACTCGACCTCCTCGTCTTCTATTTCTTTTGGTTTAGCCTGAGCGTCTACAATCGTCACATGCTGGCGGTCCAAATCAGGAGCTAACCGCTCCATCAAAGCTCGATCCTCCATCCAGCACTTGGGACTAGTTACACCGGGCTGAGACTTGTCGCGGGAGCTCATCATCACGAGCCTCTTTCTCTTCGCCTCCTCCTCTGCACTGTCTGCGTGATATGCGCACGAACAACTCCGCCCATGTACCTCCAAGACAGCAAGACTCTCCTTCCTCGGAATTGCCTCTACTATCCTTCTCACTTGTGCACAATCAACTGGGAGGGACACTGTGACCGCGTCTGCATCTGTGTTTGTGTTATCACCAGTACCGCTTCTTACATCCAAGACGCGCAGTCCTGTTGCCCCAGCACAGAACCGCGCCCAGAACCCGCCATCGCGATGCGAGCTCATGCTAACGCGCAACGTCCTCACATGGCGTCCCGCGTCCTCCAACAAGTCAACAGGACACGTGAACCCACCGAGGAAAGGGCCCGACACTTGTACGGATGACAGCCGCCCCGCCTTTGCGAGGGCGTGCGCAATGGGTGCAAAGTTGTATGATGGATAGAGCCCATATGGGGAGAAATAGCTCGGGATGGGAAGGGTGGATGCGAGGTGGACGTGTTGGAGGTTAGGGAATGCAGAAATGATTTTGGCGGCCAGGGCTTCGGACGAGCTGGCACCGGTCTGATTCGAAACGGCTTGGACACTCTTGCAGTCAATGTTGATCGTGAGGCGTCTGCAGGCGGAATCAAATCGGATCGAATTGAGTCAACGTTCATAATAATGCGAGGGGGCCGTGGTGGCGCCGAAACACGATTCCACGCTTGCACGAACGAACACGCACCGAACTAAATGTGCGTGTCTCCACGCCGCGCTTCCCAGGACAGCATGCAAAAGATCACAATTCCCAGCCTGCGAAATTTTGATCGTGTGCAGCGTCGAGAACAGCTCGCGAACCATGACCGCCGCGACGTCGCGCGAGGCGAGAACGAGAGTGCGTAGTTCGCTCGAGGAGAAATAGGGAGCGCAGAGGAAGAGGACGAGGGCGTGCGTGTTGGAGAGCGAGGTAGCAGTCATGGCACGAGGCTTGAGAATGAGCAGGAATCAGTTTACGAGCGTCTTTCTTTCAGCGAGGGTCGGAAGGCGAGGGGGAGGGCAAAAAGAGGTATCCCCATCAAACGAGAGAGCCACAATCTTATATACCCCTCTCCTCCCCTTTCTAGCGGGCTCCCCAGAGCGAATCTGGGATTGGCCTTGGCAAGCCGTAGCGCTAAAAATTAGTATATTCCTTACGTTGGCATTCACCAGATTTTGCGCGCGAACGTTTCCGTCGTCTCCCGGTGCTCAATAATGCGCATGGAATCTTCGGCGGCTAACCGCAGTAACAGACTTGTTCAGGGTGGGGTAATAGATCACCCGCCCCATCAACTGCAGCGGTCGTTGGAAGACCTATGAATAGCAGACGAGAGGAATGGAGATTCGCCCGCCGCGCGCCAGAGTCAAAGAATGGTACATTCTTCGGTCGAACGGCGACGGCTGTCCGATCTCAGAGAGTTGTCAGTCTCTACTTAAACACACTAGTGGTGACCCATAAATATAGCACCAGATCGGAGTTGCCAGTCATCAACTCTATCTCAAGGGCATAGACGGGTTGGCAATCGCCAGGCATTTATCCAGTTCGGCAGGATCTCGGGTTCTTTGGCTGAATAAGCCAGATCTCAAACATGCACCTGTGTACCTTAGCTCAATCTCTCCAGCACGAAGGGAGTCCGTCGATACTGATAAATCACGGATTGTGGAGTCACCGCAGGGCCGAATTGTATGAGGGTGGGAGTTGTGGGCGCCGACGTGTGAGCCAAACACAGCGACAAACTGAGTTCCCACCCTTGTTTCCAATACATTTTTGTGACTTGGGACACACATACTTCCATACAGACGAGCAGGACTCAGAACCACTACGAGTCTCGTCTCCTCTGTCCTCTCAGCACCTCATAGATCGTTCTTGTGGTATTGTCCTGCTTTGAGGACGTTTGGGTAGGTGAGTCTCATTCGTGTGTTCATGGGCACGCACCTCAAGGGCGGCATCGCTGCTCCAACACTGAAGATGCCGCACGCGTACAAATACTGAATCTATCTATTCATAGGGGCTTTTAGATCCTGTTCATCTGTTTCGCATAACAACTGGCCATTCCTTCTATGGATCTCGGCGATTTTACACCATCTCTGTACGATGCATTCACAGCATCACGCGCGTCCAGCAGCAGAGCCCGCCCAGCCGATGAGATATTCTCCTTGTGTCTCTCGAGAAAGCAGGTCGATACGCTTGTACAAGCCCTTAGCCATTCGTCCTCGCCTCTGACGAGATATGGAGTGGAATTTTTGTTTGGGAGAGACATCGCCGAAAACCTGGTGTTTCAGGAACAGAATCGACCACTGGATGGAACATCCTTTGTAGCTGGACGCGAAATGATTTGGATGAGGGGCTCTGTCGAGGGGCTGAAAGAGGTACGCTATTATGTTGCTTTGTCACTTGCCCCCATACTGATCTTCTACGTGATATATTAATCCGTGGCTGGCACCTTGGCACACCTATGCAATCATTCGACCTTGTTTCTCGCCCTGGCATACACCCACCTTACTCTAAATTATCGGCTGCAGACCCTCGAAGCAATAGTCAGGATTGTATGGCTTCCCCGTTCTTCTTCCCGAGCCATGGACATTACCATCCCTTTCACCGCGCAAAATTCCGCCCTAGCATCCATTGTATCTCGAGGAGTGTTCTCGAGAATTGCCGAAAGATCCGCCAGCGTGATCTCCCTTGAACCAAGCACTACCGGCATGAGCTACGCTTCTGTGAGTTCCTTTGGTGTAGTGACATGTCCATAGTGCAAGTTATTGTTGCTGACTCTTCTGATACTTCTATGAAAAGGCAACCATCGAGGGTGACCGTGACTCACTCTCCATCGCGTTTCGTCTTATCATCGACGCTCTTTATACCAACACCTCATCGTCCCCTCGTCGTACTACCCACCCAGATTTATATTCCCAATCACAAATCATCGTGTCTCCACCACCGTCCCCGCCCACACATTCTCTCCCTTCCCTTGAAGCTGGTGTGGGGCCCGCCGCGATGAGTATTGACGCAAATGGGTCACCAAGCCGATCATGGCGTCAAGGCGCAATCAATTGGCAACACTCTGCAGAGACGTATGGCCAACCGTCGGTATCAGACGATGGCCAGTTTTCAACACCGTCCTCTAAACGACGGAGGATGAACGTCAGACCATTACCTCGCCGTGCGCTGCGTAGCTGACGGGGTGTGGCGCAACGACAGGACATGCCTACAACGCGCGTGATGGGTTCGACATAACTAGCTTTCTACGTGACAATCATTCCTTCCACTCCCTCACCTTTGGTTCATTTCTTGGTTAACATCATTTCTTGGTACTTCTCTTCATGCATCATTGCAATGTTTTCCCACCACACACATATCATCCGCCTCAACTTAGTAATAACATACCCTCCATTTACGCACGTGCGCAGATACAACCTTCAATTCGATAGCAGGATTCAAATATATTTTTCTATCCTTTAACATAGCAGTCTAAGCACAGCAACAAAACAAACGATAGGACCCAACATAATGAGGTAAAAGCCCTCTCCAACCAGCAAATATCACAAGCAGTTGGCAAGCCAAGGGTTTGAGACCCAACCGACTATGTTGTTTTCGTTTTCTCATCCCACCTGCAGATGGATCGACAAAGCGTGCATCAGAATCTGTTCACGAGGATTGGGGTCAGAATAACTCACAGGTCCAAAAACAGCTTCCACAAGATGGAGAACATGATACTCTGTAAGCCATTGGTGAAGATGCGGGTCTTGAGTCCCCGGGTGAAGAAGCCGAATACGCCATCAGTCGCAATCACTGCTTTGGCAGCTTGAGCTAGAGGGGCGAAATGAAAGCCGATCAGTATACAATGGTGGAGATTTCAATGTGAAAGGAATCCGTACTGTATGATATCTTCGTGTCGTTTACCTAAGGATGAACAAAACAATCGTAAGTCCTACGATGAAGATGTCTCAGAGCAGGATCGAGTATGCACGTACCTGACGGTATGTCTTGATTACTCGTAGTGAGTTGGACACGGTGTCAGACACCACTGATGCACAGAACCCAATCGCAGCTTGGCGAATGAGCTTTTGCACCAGGTTTTGTGCTGGTGGCAGCAGCTCCTGGAGGAAGTTATACTATAGAGGTGCAGGGAACAGACACCGATCAGCTAATTAGCAGATGGTAAGCTATCTTTTATATGAGCGTACAGTGCTGAACCAGGGGTAGTTTCCAACAAAGGTCGCTGCAGCAGTTGCAAATGCACCATAGAAAAGGCTGCCGAAACCATAGATTTTAATTCTCCTTCGGAGAATTGCCCACCCAGGCTTGCCCTGAGCCTGCAGAGTAGTCTTGACAGTGTCTATCGGAGTCAAGACCATGCGGAACAAGGCCGCGAGGAGGGAACCGAAGATCGTCTGGATGTGGGAAGGCAATTTCGACAATACGGGGTTGGACTTGAAGAGGGCGAGGATGCCAACATTCGCTGCCGTGTCTCCGAATCTTGCAGCCGGTCCTGCGAGAACAGTAATTAGTCGGATACGTTGGAGAGTGTGAGGTTTGTTGTCAACAGTACCTTGAACGAGAGCAGCGCCGAGTCCCTGGTAGTATCGCCCATAGCCACCATCTGCATACAAGATCCTAGCCGCCTCAGTGAAGGGGTGCCCAAATCGGTATTGGTAGTTCATGATCGTGCGCATTGGCATCAAGGTGAGGACCTGCAGTATCATTGCTGGAGTAGAGCGGGCTCAGTCATCCGGGGGACAATCTGATCATAAATGAGATAATGTTACCTGCAGCACCACTCAGCCCTCCTCCTAGGGCTTTCTTCAAGGCCTCACCAAAGTCGAACTAAACGCCAAGACAGCATACAAAACTTGAGATGTTGAAAAATCATTCATATTACTCAGATGAAAGGCTCACATCTGGGTTCTCGGTATCCACGAGAGCCTTGATCGTGATAGCGGCCAGGAAGATGATAAACGAAGTAAAAACAGCCCTCCAGAAAATATCCACAGTGGTCAGTTTGCGATTGACCTCGAGCCCCATGGGGTCATCCTCGGGCCGGCCTTCTTGGCTAGGCCGGACGGTCGCGCTTGAGGTGGTATTAGAGGATAGTGAGGGTCTCGACGAGGTGGGGAGTAGGGGGGCACGCTCGTCAACGACGACAACTTCTCCTGGGGTAGCCATGAACGTGGGCGAGAGCACGAGTGAGCCGTGGGCAGATCGCGGCGAGATAAACCTCTGGTGGCGGTGCTGGCCGAACGCGTGCGGTCACATAGACGGCTTTTAGTGGCCCCGCCTTGCAGCGCGTTCTCAAGGAATGTTTCAAATTATTATGGACCTGATAGCCACAAATCTATTCGTTTATCATCTATACGAGGGCAAATTCAGAGCCATACATAGTTGGGGGTGTGTATAATGAGACATGGGGGTTGGTCATTATAGGGGGTATCATTGTAAGTAGGGCTGAAGCAAAGGAAAAGGCTATAATGGAGGGGTGAGGCGGATGGAAGCGGGTGAGAAAAAGGTGGTCATGCGAGAACTCTGGTTCCCTTCCCACCCAGTCTCCTTGAGTGGTGAATGAGGCGAATCAGCCCTGCAGGGGTCATGCCCTCCATTCGTTTTGCGGCTCCCTGACCAGCGCGGCGTGAGATTGGTACAAAGTGAAGAGGGAGAGCAGGTCACGTACGACGGTCATAGGGCGCACTTGCTTTAGTCTTTCCTTCAGCTCATAGCTGAGGCCAGGGATGTCAGAAAAGTCAATATTGGGGGAGATGGGTGTCCCTTCATCTTGCATGAACAAGCGAATGTCGTGAGCTTGGCGATGGAGCTGTGCACTATATTGGCCTGTCGAGGTGTCGAATAGCCGCATGAGTGACCGAAAGACGTTGCATGAGAAGACTGCATCAGCTCACCTTCGACATCCAGCCGACGGAGGATTTTGGGATCAATAGCTCCAAGCTCTGGAATCAGGGGGATAAAGGATGCCGCCGTGACGTCTGGTCGCGATAGATATTCATATGCACTGGTTATGGCCGGTCAAGTATCAGTAAGGAGGTAGTGTGATCCAGGATGTTTGGAAGCACCTTCTCATGACCCCATCGAGTATCGTTTTGAACCCGGCAGCAGCCCAGCCCTAGAGGGATCTATTAGCTTGGGTCATGAATGCGGACTCTAGGAGTATTCACCTGAGGAGAAAGGATATGGCCCCTTAGGAGCTCACGAGCGTACTCCAGCTGCCCAGCAGTTGAGCTGAAAGCGTCCCATCGTTCGTCCGAGACCACACCAGCAGAACGGCCTAACATTCGAGAGGAGCTTGAGTGACCAGGCGACACCTCAATGGTAGATAAACGAACCTAGCTCTGTTAACCGTGAGTCAGCGTTATCAGGACGGAGAGTCATTCTGTATTCGGATCGGCTGGTAAACATCCGGTCTACAAAGTGTCCATCAATCTGGCGGTCCCAAATCTTGCCCAGGCACGGAAAAAACTCACATGGTTCTTGCGCTCCCCGAGTTGTGAGGTCATCGACCATGACGCCAATAAAACCATCTGCTCGGGTGATCAAAAGTGGAGGCTTGGATAAAGCGGCAAGACCAGCATTGGCGCCTGCCAACACTCCCTGAGCAGCAGCCTCTTCATAACCGGTGGTGCCTAGAAACAGCAAGCATTAGACACCTGAGAGCCAACCCTAGTAAGGGTGCTCACCGTTAATTTGTCCAGCCAAGAAAAGACCCTGCGCCAGGATGAGATTTTAGTATCGAAAGGTTGTCAGTACTTGTACTACTTACGGGAATCCGTTTGGTCTCGAGTGTAGCTAAGGGTATATGGTAACAGTTAGCCGCATAAACTAGTGCAAAAAACATTGCTTCGTACGTCTCAGTTCTCGAGCGTCAATGCAGTCATACTCCACACCATAACCTGGTCTGATCATTTCCACATCCTCCAACCCAGGGATGGTACGCAAGAACTGTTCCTGGATATCCGCAGGCATTGTGCAAGAAATACCGTTTGGATAGATAACATCTACGAACAAACCACTCAGTTCTCGTGGTTCTATAATCTGACGAATTCAGACACACCTGAGTCATAGCCTTCCGGTTCCAGCCAGACAGTATGAGAGGTCTTGTCCGTGAATCGTATGATCTTGCTCTCAATAGAAGGGCAGTAGCGTGGACCTGTCGGCAGGAAGGTCAACACTCATGGTAGCACCGATGCAGAGATGAAGAACGGCGTACCTTTTACAGTTTCACGAATATGGATGCTCATATGAAGGTTATTTCGTATGATATCATGAGATGCGGCAGTGGTGTGGGTCTTGTAGCAGGATACTTGATTGTCCTATGGAGTACAGCTGTCAGTGCCGAGGTTTTGAGATAGAAAGAAAACAAGCTGACAAGATTGGCGACCTTATCGGTGAGATAAGAGAATGGGTGGACGTCCGTATCAGGTAGCTGCTCTTCTAACTGGTCCCATTTGATGCTGGAACGTGATAGCCGTGGAGGCGTGCCAGTCTTGAGGCGACCAAGCTCAAAGCCTGCTTGCTTCAGAGACGCAGACAGTCCGGTGGGAGGTGATGCAGCCTCGTCTATCCTGCCGGCGGGGTAAGCAGTGAGGCCTAGCGAGGAAAGGGTCAGTAGTGAATGATAGCGTCACATTGTAAGATCACACAGACCAATGTGGATCTCTCCTGACAAAAACGTCCCTGTGCAGAGTACAACACTCGGGCATGAGATCTCCTCTCCAGTCTCTGCAAAAATCAATCTTATGAGAGACTCTTACATTGGGACGAAGACAAGTCATCTAGACGTACCTAACCGCACTCCTCCCACTCGTGCCCACACATTCTGAGCATTGGATGGGTCTAGAGGGAGTTCAGGGGACTTCCAGAGGAGATCATGCACACTTGCTGCACGGATTTCAAGGTTGGGGTAGGTGGATAAGAGCTTCTGCATGTGCTGCTTGTACAGTGTGCGGTCGATTTGCGCTCGCAAGCCCTAGAAAGTAAGGGCGTGAGTCGTTACGGCGTGCAAATACAGAAAGATGGGAGTGCACGCACCCATACTGCCGCCCCCTTTGACCTATTAAGTACATGGAACATGATTCCCGCTTGATCTATAGCGACAATTGTGAGCGGTGGCACAAGGGAGTGTGGCAGGAAACATACCTGCTACTCGTCCACATACACCGTCCAGCGCATCGATTTCTCGGACAAGGGTTCCCTTCCCTACTCCTCCGATGGAAGGGTTACAGCTGAGCTCGCCAATAGTGTCCAAGCGTTGGGTGAGCAAAAGCGTTCGCGCCCCGGTACGCGCAGCAGCAGCGGCTGCTTCGCAACCGGCGTGTCCACCACCTATGACACAGACTACAAGCAAGATATGTTGAGTGACTTTCAGACCTATATGGCAGACGTATAGTAGGCTATTGACCATCGTAGTCGCGGGTTGGGGATACATGAGACTCTGGAACGACGGTGGCGAGAGAACGGGCCAAAACTGAGCCAAGGACGCGTTGGGAAGAGCGAGGAAGTCGAATTTGGTGCAGCCGTAGCCTTAAATGCAGCATTACAGAAATTTACAGGTGGAGAATCGTCGAGACTGGAAGGCTGACGGCTTCAACGGTATCTGCCGGGTACTCCGCTCAATTGAGGGGATGTTCGTATTCATATTGGTAGTTGGACAATGTCTGCATTAGACGTAGATCGCATAGAACAAAGAGATAGAACGTGGATATAAATGTGCATATATGCGAGCTTCGGGGCGATCCTCTCTACCCCGCACTGCTTCCCATCATCCCAGATACCATCTTCGTCCAGAGACCACCCTTGTTCTCCGCTTGCTCCACAATTGCGGGCTCTTTCACCACTGGGGCGGGCTCTACGGCATCGGATGGTTCGTTCTTGCCAGAGATATTGAGCTGAGAGAGTGCATCAGAGAGAACAGAGGTGACCGGAGCAACCGCAGGGGCCTTTGAGTCCTTGGATTCCTCCTCTGCATCTTCCTTGGGCTCGCTCTCTTCGGCGGAGGAAGCTTTGTCGTCATCTTCTTCCTCTTCATAGTCCTCATAATCCAACTGTTATGCAAGAAAGGTGAGATATAGACCGACCGGCTCCAGTGAGTCAGCGAGAATGTAAACTTACGGGATCATAAATGACTCTTATAATCAAACTACAGCTCGGACAAGTCGCGATGTCTTCGTAGTTGGCCAGCTGTCCTTTGCTAATCTCGAATCGATCACCGCATGGACATGGGTAGTGAAAAACTTTTGCTTTCTCATCCCATGTCATGTCTTCTATTTCGATCTCATCATAGTAGCCCCCCATAGCAGATGATACCAATAGATTGTGTCGCCGTGATAAATTTTATCTGGGGAGGGCGAGTGTATCTGACTCAGGTGTATGGTTGTTTATGGGTTGTGGCGGGATGGCGACTCGGTCACCCGTCGCTCGGTTCCGACACGAACCTAAATGCGTGCACGAAACTCTTGACTGGTGTGATCTTGATCTCGAAAGCAGTTGTCTCGCCGTCCCTTTTCGGGCAAATTCAGCTCCAACAGTACCCTCCCATGTGGCTTAATTGCCGCGGTAATGCTAGCGGTCATTCAACAGCATCTCTGTGTGCGTTTTTCTGTGAGCTGCAGGAACGAATGAGTTCTGAATCCAGGCGTCAAGCAGGCGTCTCCACATCTGAGATTGTAAAAATGGAGCTACGCGACTCCACTGCCTGGGAGCGTACTGAATAATGTTCTCCCCAAGGCATAAGGTCTTGAGTGTTTGTTCGAGGGGGAAGTTGGTTTTCCCCCCTTCACTCCCTTCTCCTAGGGTTTCCCTGCTCGTGGTCGCCAGAAGGGCCACTGGGACGAGTCTCCAGGTTGATTGTAATTATAGTGGTGCTGTCTGAACGCGGAACGGCCTCCATGCTGTTGCTCTTCCTTTCGATATGCTCTATCTTCACGTCGATCCACGCCCTTAGTTGGTCCTGGCCCTTGTATCCCGAGGAGGGCCAGCAGTTTAGCATTCGATGGGATGCGGGGCCCACGCCAGTCAGTCCGATTTATCCCGAATTGCAACTTGTATATATCATATTGACCCACTCCTAGTACACGTTGTGGATTTTGACGACTGATGTGTGTTATCGAGATAAGCTTGACAGCTTCGCTTGATCTAACATGACCATGTAGCTTCAAGATTACTGGTATCACTACGAGGGGACAGATACGATCACATACTGGTACGTTCGCAGCTTGTCTTCGCCAAAACGCCGTTGATCACTGGCTCTCTAGGACCTTCAACCTTAATGTGGGAACCCAAGTCCGGTTCAAGGTAGAGAAACGATATAGCTTGCCGTACTACACCACCAATAAGAGGCACTGATCACCTCTACTGCATCTAGCTCATCTACGGAGATGGAAGCAATTCTATTACCGATGCAGTGACTGTGATCGCTCCTCCAGATATAATCTACCCGACAGCGCCAGAGGCTGGTGTTTCGACATCGCTTCGATGGACCGGAGGCGTCGTATGTTCCTTCCCCACCGTTTCTTCTGCACGTCGTAGCTTACCCCCTGTGGCTAGGCACCCTACACTGTCTACGTTTTGACGACCGATGTCAGTCACCAAGTCGCGTTAAGTTTCTGAAGAGCGAAATAACCTCGTTCTTGTAGCTACAAAGCTCTTGGTATAAATATCAGGGAAGCGCGTTGATCACATATTGGGATTTCGACATCGCGGTGGGGACCCAGGTCGTTTTCCAGTGCATTGATGCTCAAGGCATCAAGAGTACGAGCAAAACTGTCACTGTTATCGTAGGCCACTTCTCGGCTATCCTCAGATGTCTAAGATAGCTTAATTGTCCTTCCAGCAAAACCCGGTGGTCACCCAATCGCAGCAGTCTGTACAGTCTGTGCTGGTAAGTCGCGATATTCCACCCATCAATACGACATAAGACCGTCGGGCTAACGGAGCACGGTATAGTCTATCCAGTCAACCGCTTCGGTCCAGCAGCAGCAGCAACTTGCTAGCATCAGCTCTCTGTCCGTGGAGTCTTTGGCGTCTATCGGTTCCACAAGTCAGCTATATGCAACGACGCCGTCAACCACGTCTCCATCTGGGGGAACAACTACGCCTGGAGTGAGTATCTCTAACGTACGGACGCTGGTTCTCATCCTCATGCGTCCATCCTTCTCTCGTCCAGGGATCCACAACTACTCGATCATCTTCCACCAACACAGCGTCTGCTGGTGCTGGAGATTCCCCACCAGACAACAATTCGACCAACCATTCATCAAACCACACTGGTGCGATCGCTGGCGGTGCCATAGGTGGTATCATCGGCCTCATACTTGTTGGCGCGTTGATATGGCTGTTAATGCGTAGGAACCACCGTCGTGCTGCCGCTGAGTGGGCTGGCGAATATCCTGCTGCCGCTCCTGGAGATGACGCAGACGTGAAGGCCCCGATGGACCCATTCCAGTCCCCCCCGGCAAATTTATATGCCGCTGCACCCGGTCACTACTCACAATATCCAAACCCTTCTCCATATAGGGGGCTAGGTGAGCCTATGGCGGCGGACGTGCCTCGACGAGCCTCCATGCAGCAGGCGTCTTTCCCCTCGGCCGCGGCCGGCGCTACTGGATTCACCCTTGCGCACACCATCGAGCGGAGCACTCAGCCCTCATCGGAAGGCAGCACTTCTCCACTTCACTATGCGTACCCGGCTCCCGTCGACTCGCGCGTATCTGCCTCCTCGTCATCTCCCATTCCGTCTTCCCCGCATGCGTCATTCCCATCTTCGCCGGAGGCTCAGCAGGCCTTCCCCACAGATGTGCGCAGCGTTACCCCGCCGTACTCTTTTATTTCCCCAGATGCGGGGAAGAACATTCAATCCACTTCATCGAACGTTTCACACTCGTCCCTTCCTTACACGTATCCCAGCGTGGCCAATGTGCTAAATAAAGGATCAAAACCACCCGCACAGAAAGGGTACTAGTCTTATGATTAACGAAGCGTCACGAATTACACCATCCATTCATGGAGGGACGACGCGCCAAATGGAGCTACGAGCAGGCCGAGGAATTTCCGCATTACCCAAGCGCTGCCCCTGTATCTACTTTTCATGTTGTACATTACCTGTCCAATTCTATCACTTTTTTGGGTTTCGTCTTACTCTGACCTCACAAATACTGGGGAAGGCCTTGGACCGTCACGTGACCGTTCACTCAACTTCGCGTCAGTCACGATCCACCAGAATGTCGAATACCCTCGCTCTGTAAATGCACTCATTACTTGACATTCGGCGTATCTTGCGACTAAATCTGCCTTTGATGCTCTAGGTATCCGCTATCAAACTTCACCTTCAGGTTTATCTCTATTAGCTCTGCTGCTCAGACACCTCAGCTCATACTTGCCCCTACTTTGATATCCTTCAATAGCACTAAAGAAGCTCAGCCTGAAGAAGATCCTAGCGTAGCTGCGCGTCTCCAACGCCTTCAGAATAACTATGAAGACTATGGGATGCGTCGAACAGTCGAGGGCGTTCTAGTTGTCCACGATCATGGCCATCCCCACATTTTGATGCTACAGATTGCGAACGCTTTCTTCAAACTGTAAGTATATTCCACATAAACTCCAGAAATATCGCATGTTTACGTGTTTACATCCAACTGCTTTCTCTGGGGGCTCCACACGACTCCTTGAATGTAGGCCTGGTGACTATCTGAAGCCCGGTGAAGATGACATTGAAGGTCTCAAGCGCCGCTTGGATGATCGCTTGGCTCCCACCGGAGGCCAGTTTGACGAGTCTCATGGTGCTGACAATGACTGGGAGATCGGCGACTGCATTTCCCAATGGTTCCGTCCTAATTTCGAGACCTTCATGGTATGTCGTCCAGTGACGCGTCTTTGCCTCCGAAAAGCTGACCTAAGTTTGTTTCTTGGGCTCCGGTAGTATCCATTTGTCCCCCCTCACATCACGAAACCAAAAGAATGCAAGAAACTGTTCATTGTCACTATGCCCGAAAAGAGTGCGTTCTATTCTGCTTTTCAATAACGAAACTTGTTCTCTATTGTCGTAGCTGATACTTGGTGTTATTCAGAGGTGCTCGCTGTGCCCAAAAACATGAAGCTGCTTGCAATCCCTCTCTTCGAGCTGTACGATAATGCTGCTCGTTACGGTCCACAGCTCTCTGCGCTTCCCCACTTGTTATCTCGGTATGCTGCTCCAATCCTTTAATATTTTATGGCTCCACTAACGAGTCGATCGATGCAGCTACAACTTCATATACCAGTAGAGCCCCGTCGCCTTCAGCACTAAAATTCATAATATTACACAGCACCTCATCCAGCACTTTTCTGTTGTTTTTCGACTTCTTGGCGCGGACGAATCTCGTTCTAGACCACTTCATATTTTGGACTCCTGCATATCGACCTTCTCTCGCAACAAAACTATCTCTTACTTGTTCCCGAGTGATGTGTCCGCCGTGTTCGCAGCGGCAGATGCCATTCATATTGGTACTCTTCATTGTAGATGACGATGGCACGATACGTTTACTATGTACCCTGATGACTGTGTTCCTCTCGCGTCGCGGGCGTACTTGAGCTCGCGAGGATGGATCTGGTTGGTTTGTAAGTCGAAGGTTGCGCGCATAGCGCATTGCCACGTGTATTCGAAGCAATCTGGAGCTGGGTAGTATGTACAAATCATTAAAAGAAAGTCGAAACCGAGCGACGCCCCACAAAACAAAAACTAAAGAGAATGATAGAAAGTACGAAGGGAAGGAGCAAGGATGATCCAGGAACTGATTTAGTCTACAGATACAATATTGAGTAAAAAAAAAGGCGAGTGAAACGAAAGCGAGGTTAACAAGAGGTCGACTAGGAATGAAGGACGAGGAAGGTGGTCGAAGGAACGAGTTGATATTACTAGCAAGTGACTTGGTGGGAATAGCATATCAGGGGTGAGAAAGTCGAGTCATAAGATACACAGGGGAAAAGGCACGAGGTCTTCTTTTTTTTTACGTTGGCGGAGTGTTGTGACCAGAGCGGGAGGACTTGATGGGAGGTATACAAAAGATGAGGATTGGTGGATATAAGGAGCACATGATTGGGCCGATCGATGAGAGATGTTGGAGTCGGAGACATAATGAAGTGGCAAACAGCAGACCGCAGCGGCTTGAGTTGAGAGTTTGGGATGCCCACGCCTCAGAACCTTCGCATGAAAGGATCTGTATATGTGAACGGCGTTTTGTACGCTGGTGGCGCGATCTCTGGCGCTGGACAGCCTTCGATAACTGCTACGAGCACGCTGATATCTAGAGAAGGAAAGAAGGTTCGTGGGTGGAAAAGAGTGTCCATCAGTCAATCGAGGTCGCACACAATACAAGATGCAAATCGCCCAGACAAGCAATTACGGTGTAGGGGCCCGCTCAAGCTGGGCCCGCTCGGTAGAGAAAGAGGAAATGTGAATACGTACCGTCTGCCTTGCCACCCACATGCGTCTTGTTCTCCTCTTGCGCGCGCCTCGCAAAGGGGGTCTCGCCCACAGACGACCCACCCTCGCTGATTTTCTTTGCTCGCTTTGCCAAGGCTTCGGACATGCCTCGTACATCTTGTCCCCATTTCATCGCCTCTTCTAGGAGATCTTCGTCCCAGAGGTTATCGCCCAGTCCATCAGTGGCGAGAACGATGATGTCACCTTCCTGAACAGGCAGGTCGATGCGGAACGCATCTTTTTGTGGAGTGGTCTGGCTTTGTGGGCCGAGCTGATAAGGATAGTTAAATCGGTGCTGTTGCTCGGAAGACCGGAAGACAAGCTCATTATCCCGGATGAGCCCGATGAGGCAGTCGCCGACATGAGCAATGCGTAATCGGGGCTGCTGTGAATGAGACACCGATGACGACGATGTTGGAGAGGATGGTGAAAGAAGCAGGGCTATTAATGCCGTAGACGAGCCTAGTGTCCCATCTGAGTGGCAAACCTCCAACGTGCGGTCATATGCCCTCTGAAGAACATCAACAGGGTCGACGTCGATCATCGAGGCAGGTAGCGGAGCTAAAACCGCAGCGGAGGTAAGAATGGGCGGAGAGCCATGTGATGCAGATGACGATGACGGTGGTGGCGGCGGTTGCAGAGAAGCAGATGGTGGGTACAGGCGTGATAGTTCCTCTGAGCAATGGTGCATCAAACGCCGCGAGAACAATGCGCTGTTGCCGCCTGGCCGTGTTGACCACCCTCCGACGCCATCAGCGACGCCTAGTGCATTCTAGAAACAGTCGCGGGGGTAAATGGATCCGTTCGAGATGATGAGCCTGGGTCCTTGATGAATTTTTTCCTTGAGGTTAAGCTGTTGACTCACCGGGCGCACAAAGTAAGCGTCGTCGCCGATTTGGCAGCTGAGATCAAGTACCTCCCGCGCCGCCGATGCTGGTGATGAGGAGGACGGTGGTGCAGTTGCAGATGTAGGAGAGGAGGACTCGGCTAAACGTGTGGAAGGTGCTTGACGAGACTTTGGGATGCCATATGCACCGCTCTCGAGCCTGAACGTCGAGCGTGCCTGAGACTTTTCCGTCGAGGAGAGAATGCTCGGGAAAAAGCCAGGCGGCGAGTAGTTTCCGGGGGTCGGCACCAGGAGGCCTCCGGCAGCGCTGTGGTGCGCAGAGTTTGCGCCAGTGCGACCGGATGCACCGCTGCCACTGCCATTCCCCCCTCCGTTGTGCGGGAGCGGCAAAACAAGCGTCCCGGACGACGACGTGCTAGACGAGGACGATTTGGACTGCTGTGCTGCCGGGGCATTGCTGGGCCCAGCTGGGGCAGGCTGGAGGCTGACTTGTGCGGTGTTGGCGATGCGCGGGGTAGCTGTGGGATGGAAGCCTGCATCGAAGAACTGGTAGTGTGCGGGGGATGGAGGGCTGGCGGCGATGTAGTAGAAGCGTCGCAGGGCGGCCTGGCGAGCGCCATTTGCGATGCGCGCCTTGACGGGCATCGTCCTCCTCGTCGTCGGGGGTGGGTGTGGGGTCTTGTGAGCTCTTTTCTCCGCTTTCACGTCTGTGGTTGGTTGTGTATGACGATGAGGGTGGGATCGGGGGCAAAACGTCGGAACTAACCGCGTCTGTCTGTTTCCCACGCTCGACCACAGCCCATCTAGGCCCGTTTCATCAGCAAATTATATCTAGCGCTTGGAACAAGATATAAGCAGGCGGAACAAGGATACAGACGAATGATCTGGAGAATTTATTCCCTCCATGGGGTAGCGATTTTCGCAGCATGCAGTGTTGAGGATGATATGCCAGTGGTTCAGAGGCACCTGGACGAGAATCTGACACAACCCGCACACACAAAGAGCAAGATGACCCAACGGCGAGCTAAGGATAAAATAATCCAGGAGGTCAAGTAAAAATAGCAGGCCACATTTTGGATAATGAATGAGAAGCCAAGGAGTTATCTCTCACACACAACTCTAACCGCAGAGCGCAGATGCACAGCTCTTCTCGACTCCGGTGATACCCAAGCAAAGTGATGGTGAAAGCTAAATAGAGAGTCGTAGCATTTTGCGCCAGGAAAACAAGGAAGCTATGGAGGCGTGAGCGTATGCGGCGCGTCATCCCGAGTTTTGTGTTGAAAGCGATCGCGTTCTAGAATCACCACCACTCCAGCGGGTCCACTGGTAAATCCCCGTGCTTATTTTCTGTGAGATGATCATCTCAAGTAAAAGAGGCCGAAAAACTTGAACTGGCCGCTGGAGCCGTCTCCTCGTGGCGCGAGCAATGTCAGTCTGATCCGGACCGTAGGCAGCGGCTTGGTGGTGAGATGACTGCAAGCAGGTGAGGCTTGGTCGGCGCCAAAAAAGCACGAGCCAAAAGATTCTGGGCAGTTGACTCAGGGATGTGAATAATCACAGCAGCTGAAAAGAGGAGAGTAGTCATCGCAAGTTGATATATGAAACAAAAGAAATAGATTGAAAGGAGAGGTTTTGACAGGGCTAACAGAGAGAGGAAGGTAAAATTGCTACTTCCTCCCATACATCGAATGAAGAGGCAGTCTTTCCGATCAAAATGCTTCCCAGACACATGCACAGGCGGCGCTTGTACATGCATAGGGTAGCTTGAAATAAAGACGGTTCGTGCGACTCTGCCACGCGAAGAGGTATACCCGTTCCAGGACGTAAATGTCTACCATCTGCCGGAACCGACGAAGCACGGCGGGGGGAAAAAACTCGCCGACAGCCACGAAGGTTGGACAAGAGGGTGCCAAAAACCCACGACGGGTTGCGATGCCTTCCCGCGATCCAATAAGAACGCTCAAAGTGATCAGATGATGATCCAAAAGACCATGACGGTGGCTTTGACTATGGGCGAGCCGTAGAGCACTAGGGCTCAAGCTTCTCGCCACGGGTCAAAAGTCTGATCTTGTTGACCCCAGGAGCAACCATTGCAGGCGATGTGTTGGGAGCAACCACGACGGATCTGGGATCAACGCCATTCCTCGTCTTCTCCACCATGGGACCACGAGAAGAGCTGGTATTAGGGTCATCTGAGGACCGTCCTCGGCGATGATGGTGGTTATTGCCACCTCCTCCACGCCTGCCACCAGGTGCGCTTGGTGACGTCCTCGATTCCATGCCGCTCATTCCCCCTCGAGCGTGAGGGGATCCAGGATGGGTGTGCTCGTGCACGCTTTGTTCTATCTGCAAGACTTTGATACCAAGCCGAGGCCCCCAATGACGGATGAGCTCGCCGGAAGCTCGAAGCGCATGTCGAGCATATGTGCTCTGATACAGAAGGTCCTCTCCGGCAGTTTCGGCCGAGCTCATTCCCGGGCCGTCTCCTGTTGGAGTCTCCAGCAGATTGTTGGTCAAGGGTTTGACAACAGCGAGCGCGACTCTTGGGGCCAGCAGCTGAGTCCTGTCGCCTCTAGCGTTATTCACTTGGCGGATAGTAGGCTGATTCATTTCCCAAACAGTGCAGCAAACGATTTGGCGCATCCACTCTGGCGCGCGGTCCTCAGCGGGGAGAGCGGACTCCGCAGCCAATGATGATTGCGAGCTCGCGGCATTAGAGTAGATCGTGTCCCAAGGAAGGAATTCTTCATCACGTTGAACCTGAATGCGCGGGTTGAGCCCTACCTGGGCTTCCAAAAAGCGGGATGCCGCACGAGCATGGATGGCAAGAGGGGAAGTGCCTTTCTTCAATAGATCAAGTGTGTTTAGAACTAGAGGTAAACATAGGGGTTGGCGCCGTAAAGTGATATGCATGACGTTTTTGTCAGATTCACACCACCCAAGGATGAGAGCTTTGCGGTGGTCCAACGTACCTTCGAGGGGGACAATCAATATTTCCTTGCGCTCCTCCTTGCACCAGCGCTTCACCTGAGACAAGGCATACACAAGCACGCTCGCATCAAGAATGATGACATTAGCCATGTTGGACTTGTCTTTCCCAGGGATAATGACTGGGCTGGCCATGAGAGGTGCAGGAGCGGGCTGGGGCTGCTCCGGGGCAGCGTCTGAAGGGGCGGGATGTAGGGAGAATGACCGCTTGCGAGGCCGAGTGCCTTGGTCTGGAACCCAGACACGACCACCGCCTCGGCCACGACCACGGCCGCCCCGGAATTTAGAAGAGGGAGAGCCATCCTGGTTTACACGGTTTTCGAGTTTTTCAACCTGGTGTCCTAGAAATGCAGCTCCCAGAGCACGAGACATTTTGTCCTATAGTGGGATCGGGCCACCACGCATTGTCAGCCCCCCAAGGCGGCATAAGCTGGATCGGATGATGATTTCTCGTCACCTTCGGATCATTCGTGATATTCATAGCTGGCCGCGCTTCCGCTGCGGCCGACATGCTGCAGAACTGGGTGGTTTGAGCGAAAAGTGGTTGTGAGCAAGTTCAGCTGGTAATGCTCTGCTCTGTTGGTGCGCAGCTTCCTCGGATCCGTGCCGGGAATTCCCGCGCGTGCTGTGTTGACGACTCCACGCGAGACGCGCTTAATCGAGATTTGGACGCGCCCCCCACCCCAGACGCGACACACCACCAACAATGTCGGGCTACGACGCGAATTTCGTTCATGTGGTCCCAGTACTGCCTCCCGAGACTTCCACGGCCTCTGGATCGTCCTCGCTCGCCACGATCCGCGATCTCATGGAAAAGTTCATTATGGAGTTTAGGCTGGGTGGCCAATTCTTTTATCGGTCCGTCCCTTTTTTCCGCCTTCCCTTGCGCACTTTATGGGCTACATCTTACTTTGGTCCTGTGCCTCGATAGAGATACCCTACGCTCCAACGTTCTCCTGAAAGAGTACTCTCTGGTGATCGAGCTCACTCACCTGATTGACTATCGCGAAGAACTTGGACATGCCGTCCAAGAACGACCTACAGAGGTCATGCAGCTCGTGCGTAGTTGTCAAAAAGAGATTGCCGGACTTCAGAGATGACTAATCCTCTCCTCATAGTTTGAGAGTGCTGCAACCACATGTGCACGCCAGATCTTGCATCCTCGCGCGCAAGCGCATCGTGCACCACAAAAAACCGACATTTTTGTGGACGAAGAGGATGAGAACGAAGACAACGAAGCTGGGCCCTCGCGAATCGCGGGTGCTGATATTCCAACCATCCAAATCATGATCCACACGGCGATGAACATGATGAGCCTTCGAAAGCTCACTTCCGAATCTATCACAAAACTCATCCGAATTCCTGGAATCATCATCCAAACCTCCACCTTGAGCTCTCGTGCGACCAAACTCCACCTTCAGTGTAAGGTGTGTCGGTCACCCAAGGTCATCTACTCGAGCGCAGGGCTCGGTGGCAGTGGTGGTCGCGGAGAGACACAGTTGCCCCGGGTCTGCGATGCGTAAGTCTCATAATGGTTGCAACTACTAGGGCAAACCACTTAGCCATGCTCCACAGACCTGCCCCTGAAGGCCAGAAGAAAGACTGCGGCCTGGACCCTTTCCAGATCATTCACGACAAATGCCAGTTCATTGACAGTCAGACAATGAAACTCCAAGAGGCCCCCGACTTGGTCCCTGTAGGAGAACTGCCACGGCATCTTATCATGTTTGGTGACAGGTTTGTGCTAATCTTGCTTATCAATGCTGTCTGGCGCTGACCTGACTGACGGCATAGATCATTGACGTCGCGAGTCTCGCCTGGATCCAGAGTGATTGCCACCGGCATTTACTCCACCTTCAACCCTGGCAAATCGGTATGTCTTCGTTCCCGTTGCTCGGTAGCCTCGTTGGCCGACGTTCTATGCATAGCGTGGGTCCGGTGCAGCCGTCCGACAACCCTATTTGCGCCTCTTGCACCTCGAACTTGATACTGGAGGCACACCTGGCACCACTGCCTTTGGTTCCCGCTTCACTCCTGAAGAGGAAGAAGAGTTCACTCAGATGGCAAGAAGCGAAGGCTTCTACGAGCGGTTCGCTGCGAGTGTTGCGCCAAGTATCTACGGAGCTGCTGGTGAGCCCAGGTTATCTCGAGGTCACGTTCACTTCTGATTGCGGGTAACTTAGATATTAAGAAGGCTATCACCTGCCTTCTTTTCGGCGGGTCTAGAAAGCAGCTTCCGGATGGCATGAGGTTGCGTGGAGACATCAACGTGCTGATGCTTGGTGATCCAGGTACCGCGAAATCGCAACTACTCAAGTTTGTAGAGAGGGTACGTCCTTCTCAACCTTTCGCCTGCGCATGAGTGCCTCATCCGTCTATGTCGCTTTAGGTTGCCCCTATTGCTGTTTATACCTCTGGCAAAGGTAGTTCCGCGGCTGGGTTGACTGCCTCAGTGCAACGAGATACCGTATCGGTGCGTGCCCCCAGGTGTTTCGCTTTGTGCCTATACTCAACTTTCTGCATGGCTTCATTTGTATACAGAGAGAGTTTTATCTGGAAGGAGGAGCGATGGTCCTCGCTGACGGCGGCGTTGTCTGCATTGACGAATTCGACAAAATGCGTGATGAGGACCGAGTCGCTATCCACGAAGCCATGGAGCAGCAAACAATATCCATCGCGAAAGCTGGTATAACGACCATCCTTAACTCTCGTACCTCTGTTCTCGCTGCCGCCAATCCGGTCTTCGGGCGATATGATGAGGGCAAGAGTGCTGGAGAGAACATTGACTTCCAGACCACCATTCTCAGTCGATTTGATATGATCTTCATCGTGAAGGACACTCATGACGAGGGCCGCGATCGAGTATGTGATATTTTGCGTAGCTGATTAGAACCGTTGCTAAAATCTTTGGAATTTTAGGAACTAGCAGGGTATATTCTCCGTCTCCATAGGAATGACATGAACGCCATCGACCAAGGCGAGAAAGATGCAGCTAGCGGAGAAATTGACTTAGACAAGATGAAGCGCTACATTGCTTACTGCAAGTCGTACGTAGACTCGCTAGCTATCTTGGGATCAGTCACCGACTCATGCTGCTTTAGGAAATGTGCACCGCGCTTGACTCCGGAGGCTGCCACAACACTCAGTTCCCACTTCGTCAGTCTTCGACGAGAAGTTCAACAGGTAGAGCGAGACAATGAGGAGCGGAGCTCCATTCCAATCACTGTTCGGTGTGTATCATGTTCTATTTTATCAACTTTACCCCGTTGACGCTGGTTTTTCCACTAGCCAACTTGAAGCGATTGTCAGGATATCGGAATCATTGGCGAAGATTGTGCTCTCGCCAACAGTTCAGGAGCACCACGTTGTGGAGGCTATCCGACTGTTCAAGACGTCCACCATGGACGCTGTGCAAGCATCAGGACTCGAGGGCGTGTCGCGTGCTTCGCTGAATGAAGAGATGCAAAAGATCGAGACTGATCTTAAGCGTCGATTGCCCATTGGGTGGTCCACCAGCTACCAGGCGCTTGTGAAGGAGTTTGTCACTGGCCAAGGATTCGAGCAACACTCACTAGATCGCGCGCTATATGTGATGGAGAAACGCGAGATTATCCGATTTTCCAATCAAAAGAAGGTTGTTCATCGGTATGTCCCCCTTATATTTTGTATGCCTGAGAATTATGTGTTGATCGGTCGCTATCCTAGCTCGGGGGTCTGAAGCTTCGTGCATGGTGTACATTCTCCTCACATTTACTGCATGTGATTCCTAATGTATCATCGTTTGTAATCCATAATCTTTAGCCACGTCTCACATATAGGAAACGCGATACCATTTCACATAAATGATAGTATATATTCATCAGCAGACCAGCAATATCTTTACAGTTGTTGGGTGAGTAGGAGCAAGGGGGGGACTTCTTAATAGGCTTGCGATATCATCGTCGAGGACGTTTTGCGACTGTTGAACGGGTTCTGGGCACTCGCTTGTTCACTGGGTCAGTACCCAAGTCCTCAGACTCATCACCATCATCATCACCTCCCTCATTGTTCTCGTCCTCGGTAAGCTCGGAGGCTGGAACCAACACTTTGGACTGACGTGTTGGTGTCTTGCTTGGGGAAGAAGATTGTTGAGTCTGCGGTGGTGGTGGCAAGACAACTACAGGTCGGAACGGAGCTTAGTAGGAACTAAAAACGGGAAAGACACCAAGTTACCTTGCGGTATCATCCGTGGTCTCTTTGAAGGCTTCTGAGATGTTTGAGATGTGGAGGGAGTTCTGAGCCAGCACGGGCAGATTAGTTGGAGGATAAACCCAGCGACATTGATACGAGACCCCACCTAGGGGTATCTCCACCCTCCGCCTCTATGGTTGGCTCATCTTCGGACTCGATATCGGAGTTCGATGCAACGGTCTTCTGTGTTGATTTGCCTTTTCGATGCGAAGCTCGCTTCTTGGAGGAGCCTCGCGCCCATTGAGGAGGTGCGCTATCGTCCCCTTCACGTACCGTGCCAAAGTCATTCACGTCGTCTTCATTTTGGCCCCTTTTCACCCGCTTAGAGGCGACGGTTTTGCGCCGAGATTTGGACTTTTTTGTGGGAGGGCTGGGATTTGCCACCTCTATCGGCGGGGAGCTTCTTTGCGGGACCTCTCCTTCATCGACGTCGTCATCGTCCGCACTCAAATCATCTGGGAGAGGAACGTCCTCGCCACTTTCTGAGTCTTCAGGTGAACTTGGTTGATCTATGGTTCATAACGCCGAGCATTGAGAACGAATCAAAATAGACACACGGGACGGAAATGGCATTACCAAATTGCAGCTTGCGATTTTTCTTGACATATCGTTTGATATAGGGTTCAAACTTCTCGGGATTCTTCTTGAAATGAGTTTGCCACGACTGCCATGTGTGCCTCTCAGCCCAAGGATATTCTTCTGGATTAGCACACAGGTCCTTATAGAGCTTTTCTCCTTTGCGGCCTCGTGAATTTGTACTTGGGAAATGTGAGGCTAAGCCGAGGAAATAGATTTCTGTTAGGGCAGCGAGAGGAGATAACTGCATGATGTGGCTACACACCAATGTAGCGCGCCAGGTTCTCAATGTCCTCATCGGTGAATGGTTGAGCGCGTCGTCGCGGGAAATCGCTGACCAAGCAAATTAGCGAACCTCACGCCACATAGGAGTGCAAACCTACTGGGAAATCTGTTGAGACATATCATACACCATCTGGTGCTGCTCGATGCACTTCGCGACCCAGGAAAAAGGGTGAATGCGGACGTAAGGGCTCTGGTAAAGGGGAAAGCTCCGTAGACCGTTGGTAAGGATGATGTCGCAATCCTCGCGGCGAGGATTTCTGATACCACCCCCCATGGTGACTAGAAGAAGATACCCCACTTTATTTGGATCTCCGTCCTCAAAGTACACATTCAGTGGTTCTCCTGAGGAATGAACGAATATCGGGAAAAGATGACGATATTCGTTCTTATCAAGTGCACGCCTCGCCCCTTCTATGCAGGCTCGAATATAGGTATAGCACTAGAATTGTCAAGAGTCGTTTTGGTGACCAGAAGTTCCCGAAGTTAACGACAGGTATGGACGCACCACAGCATTCTCTATCTCCTCAGGATATTCATATCGAGGGTCTACCAGAGTCAGGGTATTTGGTGAGACAGCATCGTCATCATCAACCACTATTCCCTCATAGGTCTGGGATGTTGGTGAAGCAAGTTGGTCGGGAAATCAGGGGGATATGTCAAGCAGCACTATGACATAGACTCAAAGTTTGGTCTAACCTCGATATTGGCTTTCAAGAATCGTTTCAATGGTGGCGATTTAATCGCGCTCAAGTTGAATTCTTGAGGAGGATGGTCCCTGAAACTGAACGGCATTGTGTGTGCATATTGTGCCTTGTTTCGGACGCGTTTCTCGTGTCCAAACAACATCGCGATGTCACGTTCTGCAGGTGCATTAAGAGCCTCGAGACGGTCACCGTCGCCTATCCATCTGCGAGATGGGCTTCCATCTAGCTCCGATTCCGATAGCGACCGTCAGGGAATGCAGGAGAACCGAATGATAGCACCTCGCCGCCAAACGATTCGAGACGAGCGACCCCGCAGTAACGAGCATCTCACCGTGCCCCTCGCTCCTCCTAACGTTATGCGATTCCTCCGTTCCTCCAGTAATACGCGCCGCTCCACTTCGCGAGCTCGATCACGTTCTCGTCCTCCCTCTCCTGCTATATACCCACCCCCGGGCCTTTCAACTTCAGAGGCGTACCAGAACGGCATGTCGTATTTGGAGGTCCTAGAACGAGACGACATAGAAACTAGCTCGCCAGCTCACGAAATTCCTAGCCCCCGCCCAGGCGAAAGCCATCGCTCTCAATCAACCACCTCAGAATCCGAGCATACCATTTCTCAATCAACAGCCTCCCGTCTTCGTTATCAGCGACCTAAGCATAGTGCAATGAAACACTCGGCTCATGGTGAAGGGTTTGACCAGCCGCCCAATACACATACCGCTTATCGGCATCTGCAAGCTAGCCTAGCCGCACCCCCTCTCCATGCTGCACACACAACCCCGCCATCACCCTTGTATCCTCGAGCCGATAAAGTTAAGCCATATAAAACGCTCTCTACGCTTGAAAACCCATACGCTCAAATGTCGAACGTGCCTACACAAGCAGTCCCTGTTCTGCGCAGTAATCTGCCCAAGTCGAGGATCCCCCGACTTGGGCTCGATGAGAAGCGTTCCCAGGCGGTGCAAATTAATCCGACAGCATATAATGCCTCACCTTCACATTCGACATGGATAAAAGCCCCGTCTCCATGTCCTCCTGCCACAAGCGAGTCAAACTTCCAACCCCAATCTACATCTGAACACCAGGCTGAGAACTCTCGAGGCGAACATCCCCCTAGACGATCGATATCCGTAGAATCACCCTATGTGATTCCCTCGAAACAGATCGTCAGACAAAGGAGTGCTTCGAACGTCGGCGTACAACTGCAGCCACCTGTTGCACGCCCTCGCTCCAAGTCCACTACTTTTCAACCACCGTCAAGTAGCCTACGAGAAATTTCTCCAAAATCCCCCCTTCATCCGTGAGCAATATTCTCACCTCATCACTCGCTACGGACTTTCTCACACTCTGTGTAGACAAACCCTTGGCGAGCACCCGGATTCTGCCTATCAGGTTCCAACAAATAGCGTTCAAAGCATACCTGTGAACCATGGCGTCTCTGCAAGTCCAGTTTCCTCAAAGTAAGGCCATCCCCCTATTCGAAACTGTCCCCTTCTCACATCCAAGTAGACGACCAGTACTAGGTGACAGATCGGCTAACAGGGCTCGAAGAAGGAATCTCACTGACAACAATCACTCCGGCCCTGCTCGCGATATCGCCACTCCGGATCACAGCTTAATGGACTATTCAAACGACCATCTTGTCTCTAGTTATCCTCCGCATAACAAACTGTGGCCACCGCCCGCTAAACGTACTCCAGAAACAACTATTTCTAATCCTTCAGCGGACAACACGAATCATCTACCTGCAGATCCCACACAGCTTCGTTCTAAGCGACAGGACACGACTGCTGCCCACCGACTTTCTATGCTACGTCGAATTACCATATCACCTCTTCCTGACAACACGCATCTCTCACCTCCAACGAAAGGGCCAGCTAAACTTGAACACAGCCCCCAAGATTCTGCTGCGGTAGCTTCTACTCGCCCTCTCTATCTGGCTCTAAACGAGGCACTCTCCCGTCCCCTCGAGCAGCAAAAGGGCAATGCGAAATCCCAAAAACTCGTCCAAGCATCTCCTATGCTTGCTGTTCAAGAATCTAGTCCAGAATCTGGCGAGTCACCACAACGCACATCTCCCGTCATCAGCCGATCTGTGCGAGCTGTACCATTGTCTGGGTTCGACGTCCGCCTTACTCGTGAACTACCCAGTGTAGCAAGCGATCTTTCATCGTTGTTCACAGACGAAAGCCGATTTTCTGGGGACACCTCGATGAGCGGACCCGCAGAACAACTTTTCAGAAGCTTGAGTGTGGAGGATCGGGAACATCGACAACACTTCCGTCACTTGTCACCACACCCTAGCAGCGATCCGGCGAAACAAGACCAACTTACTAAAGTGGAGACCAAGAGCTCGAAGGCTAGGCCAACGACGTGGAAGCAAACGTTGTCAGAGGGAGGTTATCAGGCTTTGTTAGTGGAGTATGATCTGTTCGAGATGCACCGTCAAGAAGTCATATGGGAACTATGCCGATCTGAGGAGGAATTCAACCAGATACTTCGCTCCATGCTGGGGTTATTCGTCCAACCCCTTCGCGCGGAGAACGGTACAGAATGGATCCCGGGACTTGATTCTCGTATCGCACGACTCTTCGACTGGCTTGACGATATCGCTCAACTACATGCAGAACTACTCGCGATTATGGAGGGCTGTCGCGCGAACCAGGTAAAGTGCTGTTTCCAGTCAAGCCATTTCCAGCACGACGAACCTCTGTTGAAACATCGGTTCTGATTCGGGTAGCTTCCTATTGTGATCCAAATTGGGGAGTCTCTTCGTCCTATAGTATCCAGGTTGGAGATCTATCAGCCTTACGTCGTACGAGTGGACGAAGTGTCCGCAATGATCGAGGATATGATGCTTGACCCGTTGAGCGACTTTGGAGAATTCGTGAGGATTCAATGCGCTTCTCCAGACTGCCCATCGTCTCTGCCGGAGCTCCTACATCGCCCAATCGAGCGTCTCAAGAAATATCCCGCCTATTTCAAAGTAAGCCAGGCCTTACCACGTGATGGAGATTACTGACGGCTTATTTCTGCTTAGCAAATATTCTCTCTCACATCTCGGCGCCACCCCGACCATCTCAGCATGTTCTCTCTACTCCACGGCACAGAGATGATGATCCGCGTACTCCAAGGAGTGAAAAAGCGAGAAGAGGAGTACGAAGCTATCAGGAGTTTGGCTGACTATCTTCAGGGCATGCCTCTAGATTTCGTTTTACCCACCCGCGAGCGTCATCTCATTGGACAAGGTCCTCTCCTTCGTGTGCATCTTGACTCGGAGGCCGAGGACTGGGGGCATATGCCTGAGATCGATTATACACCCGTAGCGAATGCGCCCAGCTTCGACGGTCGTTTCACTAATCAGCTCAGTCCCAAGTCTTCAACCACATCTTCGCTTGCCAGGCATCCAAGCTCGCGTTCCGCTTTGCGTAATCAGGATGGACGATATCCCTCTATCAATCCACAGGAACAGGAACTATCTCCGTCGATCACCCATCGAGCCCAAGATCGCCTGAATATCCCCCAGCCCTGGTCACCGAGCGATAACCAACACAGCACGGAGGTAGAGCAGCCCGAGTGGATCTATGCTTTCATTTTCACAGACTTGGTAATCCTGAGTCGACACGAGAAGTATGTGGATGCTCATGGTAATCAGTCCCAGAAGTTCCACATTCTGCCGGGTGTTGGAGTTTCACGTGTTATTGGTTTCAGAGAAATTGCACATGCAGCCCGTAAGTAAACATACCCTTTGCATCCTCTCGCCCTTTTAAGCATGTTCTGGCATAGATGATCATCTGATAGGCCTCGAGCTGCTACCTCTTCAATCCCACAACGACAAGCAAATACAACCAGTACCCGTGTATCTCAGCTTAGCGGAGCGTAATTCAGGAAGAATGGCCCTCGCTCCTCACCATGTATTGAGCGAGGCTCGCAAGCAGTGGTCCGAAGCTTTCAGCCGATGCTTCGTCTACACCATGCGCTCGCTCTCTTTCCCGGCCACCTATGATTCACGCTCGACGAAAGCTTCAGGAATCCCTACCTCAATCATGACGGTTCTCACATCCGATAAGCCTCTCCCGAAGAGTCCCTCAGCCCAGCTTTTGGATCACGACCTCCCTCCAGTCGAACAGGAACGTCAAGAGCGAGATTGGTGGTCCGCACGATTTCAGCAGGTCTTGGAGGAGCTGTCTACCGGCACGGAACTCGATCACTTGGGCACGGAAATGCAGAATGTCTTTACTAGACAAGACGGAGAGCAAGGAGAGAAGCGGGGGCAGGATGTCTGGACTCCGGCTGCTGGGCTCACTGATTCGGCAGAGGTAATGCGAAAAGATTCCGTGAAGGCCAAATTCTTGAACCTGAAAAGCTGAATGGGCGGGTAACCAACGTATCGAAACGCTGTGATTCGGAACACGTCTATTCTTTCTTGGAACTCTTTGACAAAGCTACGAAACTGTGTACTACTACAATACTGAGCCTTTCTTGTGCGGCATTTTGTCGGGAAGTCATCACATCCTAAATTGTGCCAAATTCGTGAGGAGTACGTCTTGATCAATCTTGGAGGCTATGGAAATCAACTGCGTAAGCATCGCGAGACATTGCTACGTCTGTCAGGACTGGACGCACTTTTCAAAACAAGCTTCACAAATAGGTTGGCATCTTCTGGATTGTCCTTCTCCAACCGGGCGAGTTCAGCGGTGGTCATCTTCCACAGTATTGATTGTCGTTCCGCAACCACTGTTGCGTTTCGTGGCTCACCAGCGAGGGCGGTGAGCTCACCCGAAAGTGTCCCAGCAACACAGCTCTCAACCACGTCAGGCACGTGGTCCGCGAATGCATATGTGCACTTCAGGACCCCAGATTCAACAAGATAGAGGCCATCGGGCTTATCGCCTTGTCGATAAACGACCTCTCCTTCAGCTAAGGCTTGAGCTTTGAAGTAGGGCACAATTCGGGCGACGAATTGGTCATTGAGGCCGAGGTGCGCTGAGAATGTCTTGACGATAGTGTTGAACGGTTGCTCCTTGAGGAGAGTAGAATTCTGCCATCCTAGTGGAACAAAAGCTTGAGTTGACGAACACCAGGCCTTTCAGAGGTGGGCATACCAGCAGCTGCGTCCATGATTCTCGTTCCAACTGTCACGACATGATTCCGTCTCGGGGAGTTGACAAAAGACCCCTCTATGAAGAGATGGTCCGCATTTTGACGACTCTCTGTCACCATAAGGCCCGATCAGTATGGCCCTTCTTGTCATACAATAAGATATGAGCGACCGACCAATAGGCTGGTGTTCCGCCCGAGGAGGACTTTCATTTTTGACACCAGGCGAGGCGTACCAGGCCCGCAGGTAGGCGTTCTCAGTCCACTCAAGAGCCTAGAATGGAATAATACAAAGTGAGTGTCCGGAGAGTCGCTTACGCACGCACAAGGTTAACCTTACCTCATTAAGTGAAGCAAATGTTTGTGCACTTCCGGACCACAACCCCACGGCTTGCAAAGCAGTTGCAACGTCCGAGTCTGGGGGTTGGCCACAGAAGACCAAGATGACTTGCTTGGCCACTAATAGACGTTGTACGCGGACGAAAGCCTCTGCAGCCGATAGATCCAAGCCCCCGACGAGGGCAAGATCAATGACCAGGAAGCGTATGGGGTTGCGTTCCCATGCATGTTGCTCAAGGATAGCACGACAGGTTTCTTCAACCTTCGAGATGGTTCCTGAAAGAGGAAAGGGTTTGTTAGATTACGCTGCTGGTCTCGGAGAGTCTCAACGTCACGAAGGAGGGATATTACGAACCGAAGAATAAGTGGCCTATTTTGGATATCAAACCATGATATGTTGTTGTTAGGCACTCGGATGTGGCATGCAGAAGATCAACGGACCTTGGAGCCTCATGATGCTGGTTTGGGTTCCAACCTCTTGCAGGTACTTCCGGTGAGCGCTCGGCCTCCGTACTGGGGAAAGTGCAGTTGCGCCCTAAACCATCACCATCAATGAAACGGTATGACATCTTGCAGTTATCATATTATCCAAAAAAAAATCACCACTTACCGAATATATATTGCGGATAGAGTGTCGTTGAGAGTTTTGAATGACGAAGAACACACATGCAAGTATGATGCCGAACAACACGCCAGAAACAAAGTCGTATACAGTCATACAGGCCATTATACCTAATGAGGACAAGATTCGTAAATTAGGAGCGATCTAACAACGATAGCAATGATGACATACCGATGATGGTGATGTATTCAGACCGACTTGTTCTGGGCCACGGGTCCCATACAGCCTCCTTGACAAGATCAATACCAAGGACGAAAATCAGCGCTCCAACCTCAAGGACGGCTAGAAACAAAATAACCGTGAGCTTTGGGAAATAGCGGAGAACTACGGAACATACGAATATATGCAATAGGGCCGGTGCCGATGAGAAGCAGTCCAAATGTTGCCAGAGCAAGTAAGAACCCTGCGTAGCGGGTGGTACCTCCAACACGATAGAAACTGTGATCATGATGAGTAGAGCGTCTACAAGTCGTGAGGGAGTGTAACTCACAGTAGAGTGTTAACATATGCGAGGTAGTTGCTCGGTGTCCTTCATATCCATAATGAAAAGTGTATCAGGTAACAGTGGGAAGCCAGGAGCTTGCGAGTTGACGAACCCAAATGCGCCGGCTATTAGATTGCTGACACCATGTCCAACCAGCTCACGGTTCAAATCCACGTCGTCCTTGCCCAGTGACACCCCTGGCATAGATCGCAGTATGTCAGTCACACACAGCAAGATCCCAGACTGAAGGTTCGTACCTAGGGCGGGAACGTTCAAAGGTGGGTGGAGAATATTGAAGAACAAGAGCGCCAACTGGGTTGGCATCGTTGCCCAGATTGCCCGCCAGCTAACAGCTCGGAAGTCTGCGATAGTTATGCCGTTTAGTGCTTTAAATTTTGTCCCGGGAACTTCTGCTTACCGAAAAGGGTGTAGAATTGATACCATGGTTCTCGGGCTTCACCGACATTGAATACCCAGCCTGCCTCACGCAGCTCACTAACATCAAAGCCTCCGGCAAGGACAACCAGATAAAAGATGATAGGTAAAGCGACGAAATCTGAAAACCCTGGTCTCAGACAACTAAAATCGATAGTACTGAGGGGGTTACTCACAGAGCGGGAAGATCAACTGGTGATGGTAACGATGGGTGATAACTCGGAGCAATGCAGCCAGCGTGAAGGCGGGAACCCAGAGAGTAAGGATGCGTGTATCCGTGAAGTAGATCTTCAGAAGACTCCATGTGAAATCAGAATCTTCTTCTCCCAGCCCTGCACACACGGAGAGCCCAGTCTGGATAAGGAAGACCCCGACTCCACCAATGCACCTAGAACCCATCGAATGAATATAGTCAGATGATAGAAAACCATGCAAAAATTATTCGTCAGAGAAAAACGCACCCGACCAGAATGTGTCGCGGGAAGAACCCAATGATGGAACCTAGCTTTAGAACGCCCAAAAGCAGGAAAGTGAGACCTGTTGGGAATGGTATTCCGTTCATGAGGTAACGACTACGTGCTTGATCCCATGAAAAGAATCTAACCAGTAATGATGGAGCTCAATGCAAATGCGACCATTGTCGTTGCCACAATCGCGTGCACATTCTCCTCGCCAAGCATGCCGACTATTTCATTTGCCAGGATGTGGAAGAACGGGATGACCTCGATAATCATCGATGCACTTGCTCCGGGGAACGAGGAACCGCCAAAAGAGTAAACGAGCTGGGAAATGAGTGTACTGTCGGATGAAGTAATTGACGCTGAGTAGGTGAAGAAAGAGATGAAGAGAACTGCAGCAGACAAACTCACGTCAAGAAGAACATTGATACGCCCATCGGCCCGAAGCCTGCGAAAACCGGCCCAGCGGGAAACATGATGAAACCATAACTGACTCCATCAAGAACGTTGAGAAGTAGACCGAGCAAAATGGCAGGAAAGGCTTCAATTGTAGTCCCAACGCCAGTCGCAAAGGCTTTGGGCGTGATATACTGTCTAGTGGTGAGCAATAGCTGGATAACGTGATCCTTCGTGGAAGGAGGGATTCCAGGATGAGGTGAGGTGTAGAAATGTTGAGGCGGAGTGGAAGGAGAATCAAATGCGCTGTCGAGGCTTGGAGATACAAAAGTGTCATATCGTTGCTTGTCGTTGGCCAATAGTGGCGTGCTGGCATGGACTGCTTCCTCTTCGTCACGAATGCGATGTTGCTGGGTTTGTAAATCATCCGAGGGAGGGGAGGAAGATGGAAAAGCGAGCTGGCGAGGGATAGAGGACGTGATAGGTGCCCGTGGTGTCGTTGCCCCGTCCTGTGACGAGCCAGACGAATCTGAACCCGCGCTAAGCTTGATAGCCGGGGTTGCTTGAGCGATAGGCATAGAAGCTGCTGAAGCAGTCGCATCCCGTGCAATAATTGTTGTATCGCTGGCACTCGAGTCGTTTCTCTCTCGCTCCAGCAGCATCGTTAGGATAGATCGACCGCCCGACAACGCACTGGTTGGACTTGCCCCTCCACTGGAAGAAGCAGTAGGCGGGTTAAGCTCACTAGCCGTGGATATGGAGGGTTTGGGACGTGTCGGGGGGTCAACGCGAGATTCTGAGGGGGGTGATACCGTAGAAAGATGGGACTGGGCGTGAAGCAAGGGGCTCGCCCACGAAGGGCCGACGGTCTGCTGAGCTTGAAGTTGGGGCCTCGTCGGAGCTCGACCTCGAGTTAAGGGACTAAAGGAGGCTTGGGAGTGTGGACTGCCTCCGTGCACTTGGTGCATCGGGGGAGGTGCAGCTGGAGAGAGAAGCATGTCGGACAGAAGAGCAGTGTCGTCGCGAATGCTTCCTTGGGTCTCTGAGTAGGAGCTGGGGTAAAACGGAGTAAAGCTAATTTCCCCTTGGGATGGGCGGCGGCTAGTTTATAACCCATTATAGATTGAGAGGAGGGGACGGGGATTGAGATTGAGATTGGGATGGTGTAGACACCGGGGAGGAAGAAGACGTTAGTGAGGCCGAAACATGAACAGATAAGGAGCGCAAAATGAAGAGCGGGATGACGAAAGGCGAAGGCCGGAACGAGTCGACGAATTTCGCGCTCGTTCACCACCTGACGCGAGGGTTGTGCTCACGTTCGTCTTAGTGCACCATGATTGCGATGATGACATAGTAGAATCGGAGACTTACTGGTCGCTCATATGAGGGGGGCCTAGAGCGAATGGTATTTCGCTACTATCATCTTCCTGCTCACTGTCTTCCAGAGTTCGAGGGTAGCGAGATTCGTCTCCGGGTACGGATCCCATGCCCAGTCTTATAGAGGAGGTAGTTCGCTCTGGAGAGATCATGCGCCATAATGAAGGGGGCAAAATATGGACATTCATCCCATTGAAACTTTATTAGTGCCGGGTCAATCTAGGGATAAATCTGTGTTGCTCACCTGGACGAGAAAAGCTCCAGCGGGAGGATGTTCTGTGGCTCGCCCCGGAGGACTCATCGCTCAGGGACTGCGGACCAGCTCGGCCAAAGGCCACGGCGTTCGGATCGCGGCCTGGCATCTGGCTAGACTTTTGCTAAGCGCAAATCGCTGCTGGATGAGGCCACAACGGACGCAGAAGTCCCGTCGATGCTCAGATAGTCAATGTTTTGCCAGTGACTTTGGCACAAACAAAAAATAAGGCCCGTGAATATCAATAATCCTGATCTGCCCATTGCATGCAGATCGACCAGCCGACACGTGCTTGGAAACAATCGTGCGAGTGCGCTTGATATTAGAGTTTCTGCATAGACGCCGTGGTGAGTGAATCGTAACTACAGTCCATACAAAATATGCAAGGGAAAGGAAGTTATGGGTTCCGATGCAAATGTGGGCGCAGCGGTCCGAATCGAATATTCAAACGCGCGGCTTGGTTTGCCAAAAAGTACCCCAGCTGACCACTTTAATTGAGCAGAAGGCGTAGTCATCGGATGCTCCTGGAAACTGGAAGGACGTAGAAGGAGAATCTCCTGGTCACACCAATTCCACATCCCCTAAAGTCAACAGTCGATGAATTGATCCGTATTGAACGAGGTGAATTCCACCCTGCTTCATCTCAAGTGTTTCGCCGCTGCAAGCCACGTATATGGTTAGCGGCCTCGTGAGACAACGGCGTCGGGTTACGTACTCAGGAAGCGTTACTGGAGGACAATTTCGTCGTGCTCGAACAAACACGCCCTGCTTGAGATTCGGTCTAGACACTATAGATGAATTTTCGTCAATGATCAGGGAACTAAGCAACATGATCATTCGGCAAGACGCCAAGCGGGCGATATTGTCGGATGCCCATAGACGCACCAATTGCGCCATCAGCCTCATCGTCTTTCAGGGACTGCAAAGACTCTGGCACACCACTCAACGCTGAGGCAAGGAAGTGCTTCTCAAGCAATTCTTTATAACTATGTGAATCAGATGACGATGAGTCGCACAACAGCTTCCGCCTTGTTGGCGCAATCGGCACGCACCCTTGGGCATGTGTGAGCTCAGTCACGGACAGTCTTGCCCTTTGCTCAGGTGTGGACAATATATGCGCAGCATACTTCTCGATCTGTATTATCCCAGGAGAGAAAAAAAAATCAGAAAAATGGAGTTTCATTTGAATCAATGAGCGCCATCGTCATGGCATATCCCTATACCCCAGTCAGCTGAGGATGTCCGTTAGATACCCAATAATTCCCTGCGGCGATCCCCGGAACGTATCGATCGGAACTCGGTACGAAACCATGGGAAGTTCTCGCTCAAGCAGACATAGCAAAAGGCCGGTGCGACTCACCTTGTGAAGCCGTGCACGGAGGTAGGAGCGAACCAGAAATTTGACCCGTTCAGCTTCTGTTTGGATTAATATGATTCGGAAGTACTCTTCTTCCGACGTCCGAGGATCGGATTGTAATTGCTGTACCATCTCAGCCTATCGATGGGGGCCCAAAAGTTATGATTGATTGGGAATAACCGGAAATCACATGAGATCGAAGCATCCAAGTACAAGTCATATCCACGGAAAAACATTTAGATGAAGGTTAAAACGCGAAAGGTGGTTAGATTGAACAGTTCGGACAAGAGGTCGCAGCGACAACTCGCCTGGACCAAGTCGCTGGTAACTTGTGATTACGATGGATGCACCTGTGCGTGTATTCGGTTCAGAACCTCCTCCACCACGAGTCCTTGCCATTCTAGTATCTCTGGCGCGCCCCGTTCATCCACCCAGAAGCGTGACAGTTTCTGCAACAAAGGTTCTGTCTCATCCAATACATCGTCCATTTCAATATCGCGTCGTGTGGTGTCGTCCACATGAGGCGACGAGGGTACAACAGTCGACGATGCAAATGAATCCGATACGAAAGAATCCATGGTGGCTGCTGGGGGAGGTGGCGATGAGATTCGGTCGCATGCGCGTCAACAAACACCAACATGACGCGTGCCGCCGAAGTCGATCGTGCTTTGAACAACCCACACTCAGTCATCGAAGATCTCTTCAAATCGCATACGGGCGATCGTGGGTCGCTCGATGACGCCATTCAGTCACATTTCTCGACTCTGTTTCAGAGTGATGAGGCGTTCTCTCAGGTGGGTTACGCCGACGAATTGTTGTCATGAAACGAGCCGACGAATAACCGCAAATTTTCGAAAAGATTCCCATGATCGACCCGCGCTATGAAGGTTTTGAATCCTTGCTTCAAAAGGAGAATGTTCTCGTTCGTTTTCGGGGAATGATACAATCAACAGACACCGAAATATACGAATCCCTACAGCCTGGTAGAAAGTTAGGGGGCTGGGGGATCGAGTATTCCGACGCACTCCCTGATACCCAAGTCAAACTATCAGCGTCCGAACAGTTTGGTGATCGGGGTCTTGCCTGGGTCGTGAATGTGCCAGGGGAAACCCCATGGAGAAGCTCTGTATGCTTAGCCTTTCCGATATACTTCTGCTATTTGTCTCCTAATGCAACTCCCAAATAGTCACTGGATGGCCTGATACCCGGTGTGTACATAAATCACTACGTACAGAACAGAATCTGATGTAGAAGCTGCATTAGTTGCACATCCTCCCAGCAACCACCGATACACCGAGACAATTCCCGACAAATTCCCCTACCCTAACCCGCTAAACTTCGGAATACACGCCAAGGTATTTTGGGCTTTTTTTTCTAGGCCTCGCATGTCTGAGCACGATCATAGATATACCCGACTACCGAAGGACGCGTGAGCTTGACGGAAATCCATAATTTTGTTGGGATATTGTCTCACGAGCAGTAAGCTGATATTATATGGTACATTCAAGCTCAACCAGTTGATTTTGGGTACAGGTTGCTGACCGAAACTCCAAACGCGGACGTTTTGGTCCCTGCCTTGCATGTCGTTTTCTCGCGTCCCATCAAGTTGGGCCTTGATGATTTCCCTTACCCTATGAAGCCTTATCCTGCCCCTCCGAATGGCGAGGAATCTGCAACGCTGCAGAAGGAAGAAGGAAGCTCGGAGCCTGCCCGAGTACGCTCTGCGCTAATCAAGTGGCTTGCTGCTGAGGCCCTCGGCGGAGACGAATTTGCCGCTGAGTGGATAGTGCTCTCGATTATCTCTAAAATGTACGCCATCTTACCTCCTCAGTGCGACAATATTATTGGACACTATTATGCCTGTTTAGAATTACCCGATCCCCGCCTGTGCTCCCGTTGACATTGACGCTTGGATCTGTCCCTCTTCCTCCCCTGGAATCCTCCACCTCGATCCCAACTTTGATAACGGCTTTGAAACTTCTTCTCCCTGCAGTGAATCATATGCCCTTATCAATTCCCCTCGTCAACGACTCGCGAATGGTCCCCATCAGTCAGGAGGAAGAGCTGCTCAGCGGGTTCTTGCAGCTTCCGCAGGAGACATGCATCGTAGTAACAGAAGCTGATGTGGCCGAGGGTACAGTCACTGAACGTAAGTGCATCTCTTCTTTATTTTTCGAAGACACTGATCGAATTCTACCGGTAGGTGGGCTGCGCAATATTTCTGCTTTGAAACAATGTGCTTCCTCTCAAACGATCGAGTATGAGTACCCATACAGCAGTTATACTTTCAAGACGTCCATAAACTTCATTGTCTTGGCTCAAGGAAAAAAATCGCCATTCCTGGAGGTCAGTACCAGTTACGCGGGGGGAGAGTTATTTCGTCCATGTGGTCTAACTGCTCGCCTTTCTGTAGACGGATATCACCATTCCATTGTCAGAAGCATGCGGATCTCCCGAGAAGGCTGCTACTTTGTATAAGACTGGGGATAGCATCGCATTACCCGAGGAAGGTGTTTTGGAGTCGTTTAGGAACCTGGTGTGCGGAGCAAAGCTCGGGAAGGTCGACGTAGCAAAAGAGGTTTTAGAGGTGGGTGTTAGTCTCTTTCGGATTAGCATGGTCACCATTCGGCTCATGCATAATGCCTCTAATCTTCGCTCGTCTTGCAGTATATTCAAGAAGACTTTGTGCGAGAGCGACAGCGCGACACGAGCGTGACCTCCGACGATCTATTGCGTCAAATGTCGGTTGCTCGGTGAGAAGTGATTTTTTTCTCTTGCGTATGGACTCTTTGCTGAAATTTCTTCTTGTGAAGATTACTCACATTATCGCTTCATGAACCATCAATTACGCGTGAGCTTTGGGAACGAGGGAAAATGCTTGATTCGGAGAGAAAAAGCAGGCAAGCTACGGAATAACGGGGTTGGATGGACATCATTAAGTGTCAAGAAATGGGTTGTCATTGCGAAAGTCGGTATCAGAAAGAAAGAAAGAAGAGAAAGGGTATGGATAGCATGGGGGATATAAATCCAAAACAATGGGTATTGAATTTGATCACTGTATGGGGCCAGGAGTAGAATTTCTGTTGAACCATACCCAGTCCCACAACGAAGAATCCAGTGAGAAGGGGATCTTCAAGAAGAGAATTTGACCGGGCTGGACTTTGGCCGATCGCTTGTCACTAAAAGCTCGGGGTATGGGCACGGGTTTGCTCAAATTGTCCGCTACCCAAACACATGTTGCGGAACACTCCCTCAGGGCTGTTGAGGAGGTCTTGAGGAGAACCGTCCTCAACTACTGAGCCTTCTTCGAGGACCACAACTCGTTCGTAGTCCAAGGCACTTCTCTACGATAACATAAGAACCCGTTCAGTAGGTAGAGTGGTTGTCATCGAAGGGAAAGCCTTACCAGACGATGGACAACACAGATGACCAGGGAGTTAGGGAAATGGTTCTTGTGCATCTGAAGTGCATGACTCGCAAGGGATGAGTCAACTGGAGCCTATAGAGCGGTTGATAAGTAACTATTTCTATCTGAGACGAGCAGAAACCGAACAGTAGATTCATCCTACAGTCATCAACGAGTCAGCGAAGGTGTAAAGGGGGAGGATAGAATTTACAAACCATAATGACTAGAGGACGTTGCCTGCAAGGACAGAAGAAGAATAATTGATCAGAAGTATATCGACGGAAGTACTGATTGATACCCACTGTAAAACACTTCGTGCAAGGGAGATAATCTAAGAAGCCATAAATTAGCACTGTGTTTCGCGCCGAAGATTTACTTGCTCTCACAAAGCGCTCTGACTCGTTCAAATCACGGCCTCCAGGGGAGACTGTAATTTCCAAAAGTGCCAGCTGGTTCTCATCTTCAGGGGTTACCTCAGGCACAGCGAGGAGTAATGAGAATCGGGAAGTCTTTTTGTACCGCAGTGATCTCGGTTGCGCTTCCTTCAACGCTTGAAGAATCGCGACATCGTCGTGTTCGTTGAACGGATCAATGTTTTCGCGAATAGTTCCGGATAGAACAACCTAAGAAGGGCTCAGCAGAAACTTTGTTCTATTCTGAAAGTAAACTCTTACCGCCTCAGCTGGGATATACGTCTAGAACACAACGATGTCATACAGTGAGATCGACGCTGCTTATGTAGAGTTTACACTCACAATGCGAGCCCGTAGATCCTCCGCTGATATCTCAGATATGTTAATGCCGTCGATGAAGATCGCACCGCTTGAAGGTTTTGCCAACTGTAGTAGTGCCTTCACTAAGGATGATTTCCCAGAACCATGTCGCCCCACGAGCGCTACACGCTGATATGGAGAAAGGGACAGTGATAGTGAGCGGAGTGCCTCATCTTGCCCGGGAGCTCCCAGACGAGCAGGGCGCAGATTGAGATTCTCAACGACAACAAGGGGTGAATTGGAGGTTGATGGCCACGCAGCTGGAACAGTGGAAGTAGCTTTTAGTGGTTGTTCGGCTGGGCTAGATAAGAGCTGCAACGTCTTGCTGGCTTTCGTGGAATCTAATGATGGGGGTTAGATACGGAGTAACGTCATGACTTTGATGAACCTACCGAGTACCACTTCTACTGTGTGCCGACACATCCAGTATCCACTATGTCCAAGCCCAATGAGAGTTGTGATCACGACACCTGACGGTGGGGAGTTAGTAAGCCCCAACGGATAGCACGTGAAGAGAGTTTACTACCGGCGGTCTCTTCGTTTCGCGTCTGGACAATCATCAGCATCACCAAACCAAAAACCACAGCGGCAGTAATGACATCTAGCCGTAAAAGTAGGTATCGGTTTAGGAGCCAGTAATTGTTCCAGGATGCTGTAGTGTCATCCAGCTAAGAATTATATAAGGGGAGTGTGTAGCCTCTCGATCTAGTCGGTCTCTTACCTTTTCAAGTAGCCCAAGGAGTGCGAAGCGTTCTTTAGCGTAACACCTAATATTCATCATGAGAAGTGGTTTTTTCCATCCCTTCGATCGAAGGTAATTTACTTGATAGATGTCCTTCCTTCAACGACATTGCTCAGTCCTGCGAACAACTCAAGGCGATAATCGACTTCGGCGACTCGCATTCTGCGACCTAACAAAAACTGGCGTCAGTGAAGTGGCATAGGAGCACGATTTGGGCTTGCTTACCAGTGGATACATAACGTGTTGCGAGAGCCATGATCAAGATAGCTATTCCACGCCATGTAGTGTTTTAGGGAAGGTTAGAATGTATCAAGTCATAGAACTCACCGGGGATTATCGCAATGGCGCCGAAAGAAGGAACAAGGGCTGTTGGAATGGAGAGTGCCACTGAGACGCCGAAAAACGAAGTGAGAACCGCCGAAATGGCAAAGCTTGTCGGACAATGTTGGATCAGGTCGTGAATCTTGATGCAATATAGAAGCTCACCCAAGAGAAGAATCAAGTGGGGCCAAACCGGCGTGGACTCTGTGATAGGTGCGACCTGAATTTGGAGAGATTATTATGATATGTACTTCGCCATCATCAAATATTTGGTCGTACCAGCTGCAGAGCGTGCCAGATGACTAGTGCTAGGGCTAATAAGCTTGCGCAAAGTCGTAGCGAAGATTTTCCTGGATAGAGAGGAAATTATACATTGAAAGGCGAGGTGGAAGATAGAAAATATACTTTGAGGAGGTGCTTGAGCTACTCATCGTTAACAACACCGCAACCGCTCCAAGGAGCACAGTGACAATCACGAAGCTGGAGTAAACGAGTGAATACGGAAGCGGATTGATGTTTGGTGAAGGCATGTTGGGCCACTCAGGGCCAGTATAGGATAAACCCTTCTCCGAGCGATACCGGGCTGTCCAGAAGCTCAGCCACAACTTCTCCGCGACAAATCTAGCGAAGCAGAATGGTAAGCTGGTGGGTGAAAGTTAAAGAAGACGCAAACAAGATACTAACGATAATTGAGAAAGAGCGATGAATGGAATAACCAGCAGCCAACCAAACCATGAATAGGTAAAATAGACCCAAAGCGTTCTCCATGTGAACGCATCTTCGTTGCGTGTACGAAGCAAGGATTTAGGGTCCTGTTCGACCGAGTCCTCGATGGTATCAGCCGTAGCCTCCAGGCCATGTGATGTGAATGCATTTTTCCACTCTTCAGCTTCGTGGGATCCCTGGCGCGTTTGTGTTCCACAAAACTCAACGCGACGGTCTCGCATTCTAACGAGGAAATCGGAATGGCTTTGGAAGACCTCTGGCCTCCGCGTAGCAACCTCAAGCGGATGTCAGTCGATGGCGGCTAACTAGGAACATTGAACTTACCAGTACTGTTCGTCGCTCAAGAAGAGTGCTTTGCACCAAGCGCGTCCATAACCGGCCCATCGATATGTCATCAACTATGTTCAGGTCGTTAACAAGATCACCAATGATGATACAGGACAAGGCTCACTCATGTCGATGGGATCATCTATCAGAACATAGGCAGTAGGGCTATAAACGGCTCTTGCCAGGGAGATTCTGTATGTGCGATCTTAGAAACTATGGAAGGCATTCTTCCACAAAGGTCAGCTCAGACACACCTTGCTCGAAGATCTCCAGAAATATCAGTGCTCAGTCCGACTTTGGCATTGAGATCAACATCAAGATGTTGCATCTGGAGCTCGAAACATTCGGAAACATGTTGGTATCGAGAACCATCTTCTGCATGCCCGAATATCACATTATCTTTCACAGTGAAATGCCCAATCCCTATTGAACTTGTTAGAGGATTGGAGTATCAGCAAGGCTGGAGCGTGACACGAACAGGGAGACTGTGCAGAGTAGCTCATCGAGTGCGTAAATCCGTTCGTGTTGACGTGGTTATGGTTCTGAGGCACATTCATCGTTCCTCCTGGGAATATCGCCGTCTCTCCAAGGAATGATCGGATAAGAGCTGACTTCCCGCTCTCCGATGGACCTGTAGTGCAGTCAGTCGAGATCTAAGGAAGGAGCCAAAATAGGTTACTTGCCCGTAATAATGGAGATTTTATCCTGAGGGAATTGCACAGTAACATCCACCAATGCAAACTTGCGCTCTTGTTCTACCAGTGTCTCTGGAGCGTCGATGTCGGTCACTATTTGTGGAGTTCCTATCCATTGGAATGTGGCCTCCTTCATGCTGAGGCAAAAGTCGGAAGCGGGAGGATCAAGCGGCGTCTGAGCTGGGTTCATGTTCATTTGGTTTTCATTGAGAAATTTCTCGATCCGTTGAAGCGCAGAGTTCGCAGTGGATATTTGTGCAGGGAACGTAGGGAGGGCTAAGAGCGGTCCACGTAGCCTAAAAACGAGTTAGAATGGAGGGATGTGGGAGTAGGCGCATCTTACATTGAAAACTGCAATAGTGAAGACAGCATGGGTTAAACGAACGAAAGCGCCCGGAGCATGTTAAAGTGGCGCACCAAAACAATGGACGTGAATGCCGCGGCAGGAGACAACGGTGTTCCCTTCAAAGCCAGCATGATGAAGGTAACAGCGCCCATTAAAGCTGGGAATAATTGGGAACTTTACTTTGGGTCAGAATTAATGGGCAAGATGATGCATCAGCTGATTCACGAACCTGGATGTGTACAAAACTGCATTGCGCCGTTCTACTCGCCGCACAAATTAGTACTGACTGTATGAGGTAGTCAATTGATTGCAACAATCCTCGCCTTTATACAGGTTCTGCAATTGTTCGCCTCGGCTTTGAGTAATTCTCTGGCCTATCAACCCTTCCCAGTGAAGTTCCTTAAGAACGCTGATATCTAGATGAGTGTTGTTAGAGTTGATTGAGAACACAAACTAGCCAGTCACCCCCGTACTGTTCAGTATTTCGCGCAGAACTGATAACAACTTCTCCCGGGACTCATTGAGACCTTTGTCGAGCTGGTCAAACTGAGTTAGTATAGTCCGACTGGTCAATGAAGAGAATGCTACCTTGGCGCCTCGGAGAGCTAGCAGGTGAATGATTGGGGATGCTAAGAGGAGGAGTCCTGCACCTGCCAAGAAAGAGATACCAAGGAGCCTGCAAACACCGTCAGTTACGATTTTCACCCTTTAGCCAGATGAGGACTCGCCAATAGAGAAGAGAGCATGAAAGAATAATCTCTACCGGTGCTCCAAGAAAAAGAAACGCCGACGAGAAGATGGTCGACACCCGGGTGCCATCCGAGTACAGCTGAGCGACATTGACGGGGCTGGACAAACCACCGGTCGTGAACGTCATGCTGTCACGCGATTTATCCTTCTTATGACGACGTTTTTTCGATGATTTCTTCTCCGAATCAGGATCGCTGACAGGGTTCATTCGAGACATGACGCAATCAAGTATGGACGAGTTCAGTTGCTGCCGAACACTTGTGCCGCAACGTTGACCGAAGTACAGATGCAAAGCGTCCGTCTGTGATCGGGCCAGCGCACAAAGCAGTTGTAAAATAGCTAACACGGCACTTTGTATGCGTCCATGTCTCGAATGATCCTGGAAAGAAACAAGCAGCAGATAGAGCAAAAAGGCCCCCGCATATTTCAGCATCAGAGCGATGACCAGTAGCAAGGCATCAATCTAGAGAAGACCATTTAGTGGAGTCTGCCACCCTCATACGACTATTCACGTACTGCAATATCTCGTCTGTTGGCTGTTAGCAACTTGCGTAGCAAGGTCTTGCTAGTAACACTACGGAGCGTATCCAAGCTTGTCTCGGCCGACAGGACGGCGCTGAGGCTCTGTGCAAAGGGTTGGAGATCTTAACAGCGCGCTTTTCGACCTGGTATAAAGTCTCACCTTGGTGGAGAGTGAAGGAACCCATGAATAGGTCAGGAGATCCCAGAGGGACAGCTTATCAGCGGGGGAAAGTCCACCAAGTTTACTTGTGCCGTAGTTGTTCACTGGATAGGAGAGAATGACAAGGGAGGATAACGCTACCACCCCAATCTGGCTGGTATGGGCGACCAGCCAAGGCCACCAAGGCAGGGGAGTTCCAGCATCGAACCAGTGGTGAATTTCGGTCCCAACGTGAGCACACGACATTAGAAAGAATACACTGTTGACGACCAGGATGTCCAAGGGCGCCGAGGATATGGCATGGGTGAGGGGCCGAATAAATGTGTACATCCAGCAGAACACCATTGAGAATGGGTAGATGTAGAGCATGGGTGCCACATTGGGGTCGTAATGAACTTGATAAGCTGTGGCGGCTATCCAAACGTTTGCCATCACCATTCCAGAAAAAGCAAGGAATGCATTCGATCGACGCAGGTTGGGTGCAGATAACAAAATTGTTTCTGAAGCATTTGGCAAAAGTCCTTCCGCTACAGCGTCTTGGAGAGCGACAGAAGGCTGGAAGGGCCATGCTAAGAGATTCCAGATATACACAACCGGCCGTGGCATAAATTTGTGCAAAAGTGTCAAGCCCAGAGAGGCGGCAAGGAGGGATGCTACCATTGTCTCAATGAAGATACCACGGCAGTTTTGCCATATAGGCTACAAAAAATATCATCAACCTGGCGTATCTTGATCATTGGGCGTTGACGTACGCCCATAGTGCACTCAAAAATCGCGTCCGCCATTGCCAAGAGAAGTAGCGCGACAAAATAATCCAAGGACGCGCGCCCCTACTTTGAATTATTGTAATAAGCATAGCTGGGGCCATAACTATCTTTCAGTACCCTGGACAGACCTAATGGTGCTCTAGGAGGGTATAGGGACTGCCTCGAGGCAATCGGTATGGCCGCTTGTTGTGGTATGTTTGGATACACACGGTGCGCATCGGAGATTGTGGAACGCAAAATGTATATATTAGAAGAAGATTCCAAACGTGAACGACGTAATAATCAACAATGGGTATAACAGCGCGAATAACGACCAGCGGAAGCAGAGTTTGCGACCAAGGCCACGTGCAAGATGGGAAAAGGCAAGATAGCTCATCGCCTTTGAGTACCCTGAAATAAAAAGCACCAATGTGAGCAAATGAATAGAGCTGAATGAGATGAGATACTTACGCGGCTGTAACCGAGCTGCAAGTTATCAAGCTCTGACTCGAGAGACTTGATGGCACTATGGGCAAGCTCGAGATCCTTGTTGAGGCGGTCTCGCTCGGCGATAAGCTAGAGTTCGTCGGATAGAATTGAGTACACGTTGCTATCACTACAGGAGAGGTATTGCTTACGTGCTGCTCCCATTGACGGAATCGAGCTTCCTCGGATTTCACCTGCTCAGTGAATCGCTTACGGAGTTGCTCTTCCTCTTCCTTGAATTTGGGATTATCGAGCTTCTTGACTTTGGGTTCTCCGAACTTGCGCGTCTCCATTTGCTGCTGGCGGTAGTTTTCGTAGTGGGTCTCCTCAGTTGTCGAGATGAGATCAAGCATGTGAGTACGGATGAGGAGGGATCGCAGCTTGCGGAAGTCGCAGTGGCTCTCGTTCTCGACTACGGTAATGAAATGTTAGAGTGATGCCAGACGGAAAAATCTGGCTAAGCTACCTTCGGCCACTCCCCAAAGGTACTCTCGTCCCTTCACGACGCGTCCATCAGGAGTACGAACGTCCTCTGTGCTACCAATGATGGAGAAGGGCATGGTGTTGATCAGGCTTCGGGCCAGTTCTGCGCTCTGTTCATCATCTGCCTCAATGGGAGGCTGGTAGACCCGGATGCCCTGGGCAACGATGACCTCGCGAATCTATGGAGGGAGTGTGAACGAGGGAAACTGAGGATGGTTTGGAAGGAACATTCGACGTACGCGTTGCTTGAAGATCGTTAAGTCAGATTGTGTCAAGGTGTCGGCCTTCGCAATGACCGGGATCAAGTTGACACGAGTGCCAAGTCGTTTCATGATCTCAATGTCGAGGGGCTTGAGCCTAAGGGATAATTCATAAGACTTACACCGTAAAGCGTATTCCTTTATTTGGGACGCACGTATGGCCTGTTGGGCGAATGAAGTAGAGGCAGGCATGAACTCTCAAGTCGCTCTTCTCTGCTCGCTCAGGCTGCTGCTCCTGCCTCATGTAGATCTCATGTTGGTCATCGACGAAGTCGATAATGGGGGCCCATGAGTCACGGTTGTTGACGTAGTCACCGAAACCAGGAGTATCGATGACAGTGAGCTTGACCTTGAAGGATTTCTCCTCAAGTTCGGCCTTGATGATGTCCACCTATTGATGTGGCACGTGAGCGGCGAGATTGACGTGAAAACATGGACAACGATGAATAGCGAGTGCAGATGAAAATATACCTCGGTCAGTTTGTCCAGCTGCTTAACGTGGCGGCGCTGGTAGTTTTTGGCGGGGCAGAGCTCGGTGCTGAACAAAGTGTTGATCAGAGTGGACTTGCCCAAGCCCGACTCGCCTAGTGATACCGTTCAAAATTAGAGACAAGAGAAGGCCGAAATGCTACAGTATTACGCACCAACAACCATGACGGTGAAGTGGGCACCGCGTTTGGCAACGATTTTGTGCCGCTACATCAAGAAATCAGACCACACGCGAATATGGTAAAAAGAAGTGAACAAACCTGGTTGGGGAGGTTGGCAATGCCAATTCCACTGACGCTAACAGTCGACATTGTGGCTTGAGACTGAGGAGAGTGTGTCAACGTTCAGAATTCAAGGTGAAGCGTGTAAGCGCCGCCACAAACACCCGACGCGAGCTGAAGTAAGATGTCGAACGATCTATTCAAATTTTGATGAGCACCTTCTGACTCTTTACATACAGCCTTGTAACTTATGTAGGCATCCTCATGGCCGAGTATACGTAGCGGTAGATATATAGTCCTTCTTTGGACCCTTCACCTTGTACGAAATTCGGAATTCTTCGAGATGAATTCCCTTAAAGGAGAACCAGTACGCTACGGTGTAATTATCCTAGGATGAGTGCAACAATCAGCTATGCTCCACCACCTCAGTGGGAAAGCGAAACACGTACTGGAGCACACCAGTGACGACCTGTTCCCCTCCACCCAGGACGAGACTCGTTGACCCATGGCTCCCAAGTACCATCATATCCTCGGTCCACAGGGGGCGTGTCATTTGGAGCTCGAATACGAATGCGGTGGAAATGACCTTCCCCTGACGTGTCGTCAAAAAAGGCATCGATGCGATCCTCTTCATCCTCGTAGCGGTAGCGATAGCGCCGTTGTGCGTCAAACGACATTCCCGTATCAGTAGTGAGACGGCCTTGCTCTAGGTACTTGTACTCGTACTGCGGCCCAGTATCTTGATTAGCCATATCGGCAACTACGCGGGTGAAAGATGCTTTGCCGGAAAAATTCCCTGACGGCAGGGTCGAAGAAGAGCTCTCTAGTCTCCTATAGATATCCCAATCACCCTGCAGGGCGTTAAACACCGCCGCAGAAACCCATTTGCCATCCCGAGCCGCCACGAGCTCTGTCTCTATATCGCCTAGCATTTTCGAGGACACGTCGCTTGTGTTGAATTGGGCTGCAGTAACAATATCGACGTTTCGGCCAGGCCACGTATTGGGAGGATCTATGCTCAGCTCTTGAGACAGGTCCATCATGAGCCCAACGTAGTCTCCATGAGGGAACTGGAGAGGCGGGTTAGCGGATCGAATCCTTCGCTCCAACTCGATGCCTGATAGTTGCTCTTCTGTCGAGGGAGCAGGCTTTTTGCCGCCAAAGACTTGAGCAACCCATTTTGCCTGAAGCTCAATGACCCCCATGTACGGTCCGCGATAGACGCCAACAAACGCAGCGTCCTGAAGCCGAGGCGATGGGTGGAAAATGTTTTGATACAGAAGAGCAGGATGTCGAAGCTCCTCAGGGGTCAAAGACAAGTCTTCTAGGACATCGGCGCCAAAGAATGGCATGGAACTACTGAATCCGGTAGACATGATGACTACATCAACCAGACCAGGTAATACTGAGCCATCACCCAGGAGAAGATCCGAGCCACGAAAGCCTCTGAGCCGTCCTAGGACTGGGTGAATCGTTCCATGCCGCACGGAATTCAGATATGTGTCTGAGACGGTCACAAATGATGGTGAGTCGCTTGGGACGTGCAGGCTACTTGCTAATCTGTGTTGATCTCCACACACGGCGAGGAAGTGAGAGTTTTTAGAAGCGATAGCCTCCTCTGAGGGAAAGATATTTTCATGGTCCCCTTTGTGCTTAGAGCGCGTGAAGTTCACCATGTCTGCCGGCCCGAATGGGGAATCTCCACGGGTGGGATTGAAAGGTACGACACGAGGGAACGCCCAGAATGGACGCGGGTGTACGTGGGATAGATGATGTGTCACTGGGGCAATCTCTGCAGCAAGTTCAACTGCGCTGAAGGAGTCTCCTATGATCGCAACGCGCTTGCCCTTGACTTCGTCCAGATCCCTGAAATCGGCACTGTGGATTATCCGACCTGGAAAGTCGCTCGCACCCTCAAGTTGTGGTATGCGAGGCTTCGAGAAGATTCCAGATGCAACGATGAGTTTGTCAAACTGTAGGTCGGTAGCCCCCGAAGGAGAATCTCCAGCGATCGAGATCGCCCATTTACCCGAAACGGTCCTCTCTGCCCTTGACACTGACGTCCCAAGTGAAATCGAAGACTGTGGAATATAGCGATTTGCATATTCTTGTATGTATTTGCCCATCTCTCTAGTAGTGGGGAAAGTTCTTCGCGCCGAGGTGTCAGTCCATTGGAGATCGCTGAAAGCACAAAGGTGTTTTGAAGCATTGGTTTGCATCCATTGACGCGTGAGACTAGATTTCGGGGACCACAAGCCGCCTATAATGCATATCAGGGTAAAATCCCTAGTTCAATGTCGAATAGATTCACCCAAGCTGGTAGACTGCTCAAAAATATGAGGTTTTAACCCAACCTCGATGCATGCTTTGGCAGCCGCGATGCCGGAAATACCCCCTCCTATCAGTTGAGGCCGGCCTATAAGCGTGCATGTCGCGAGACAAAGACAAGCGTGCGTCACAGACCAATGATAGCAACTGACATGAAGCAGCGTCCGTTGTTTGCTCCCAAACACGGACAAATATTGCGATGGCTTCCTCGAAAACCAATGGAGGTGAAGACAACCCATACCTCCAACACCTTCATCCAAGCCAACGTGGCTCCTCCAGTAAATCAAATGTGCCCGATCCCCTTGAGGGCTTAGTTCCTCGGTTTGTCACCGCCAACCAGGCTCGGACAGTGTTGGTGAGTCAAGGACTAGCGCCATGAGGAATGTCTATGCTTTCTTGTTCACTCACTAATATGTATATGCTCATATTTGGAACAGGATGGAGAAATCAATCCTTTCACTAAACTGCCATATTCGGAATCATACAAGAAAATTCTGGAGGCGCGGAAGAAGCTTCCAGTTTATGCTCAGATGGATGAATTCTACAAAATGGTGTGTTATAATGCATTTCCCTGGACTAGCATCATGCTGAATATGGACTAGTTCAAAGAGAACCAAATAATTGTAATGATTGGTGAAACCGGTTCAGGAAAGACAACCCAGTGAGTAATCAGGCAGCCAAATTTTATTCTCCTAACCGATCTAACAGCCTGACACTTCAGAATCCCTCAGTTTGCCGTGTACTCTGATCTACCCCACGCTCGAGGGAAGCTGGTAGCATGTACCCAGCCGCGACGGGTGGCTGCCATGTCGGTGGCAAAACGTGTGGCCGATGAGATGGATGGTGAGTGGGTCGTTGTTAATGCTTCTGGCGCCGATAGTTTATTTACGCCACACCCCAATAGTTCAACTAGGGAAGCAAGTGGGCTACTCCATTCGATTTGAGGACATGACAGAGCCTGGCACCACCTTCCTGAAGTACATGACGGATGGTATGCTGTTGCGAGAAGCGATGAACGACCCCGAATTGTCACGCTACTCTACGATTATTCTCGATGAGGCTCACGAACGCACCCTTGCGACTGATATCCTAATGGGTCTTCTGAAAGACATTGCCAAAAGGCGAAAAGACATCAAAATCATCGTAATGAGCGCCACCCTCGATGCGTTGAAGTTCCAGAAGTACTTCGGACTAGAGGAAGGTAAACCTGCGCCTTTGCTTCGTGTGCCCGGACGAACCTTCCCTGTAGAGACTTTCTTCACTCAAGAGCCTGAGCCGGACTATGTCGAGGCGGCTATCCGAACTGTTCTGATGATTCACCAAGCCGAGGATCCTGGAGACATCCTGGTCTTCCTGACAGGTGAAGAGGAGATCGAGGATGCTTGCCGAAAGATAAAGATCGAAGCCGATGATCTCTCGCGAGCCAGCCCCGAGACTGTCGGGCCACTACTCTGCGTTCCATTGTATTCTTCCCTGCCCCCAGCACAACAGCAAAGGATCTTCGACAAAGCCCCAGAACCTAAAACTCCTGATGGTCCTCAGGGGCGAAAGGTGGTTGTCTCCACAAATATTGCGGAGACATCGCTAACTATTGATGGCATCGTGTATGTTCTTCTTACTTCCTTATGTACGCCACATGCGAGATCCTAACTCTCTTCCCTCAGCTATGTCGTCGACCCTGGGTTTTCGAAGCAGAAGGTGTACAATCCTCGCATTCGAGTGGAATCACTTCTCGTTTCTCCCATTTCCAAAGCGTCAGCCCAACAGCGCGCCGGACGTGCCGGCAGAACGCGGCCTGGAAAATGCTTCCGTCTCTATACGGAGAAGGATTTCATGAGCGAGCTTGAAGAGCAGACTCACCCAGAAATCCTTCGGTCGAACCTCGCGAACACCGTTTTGGAGCTCATCAAGCTTGGGATTACCGATCTTGTACATTTCGATTATATGGACAGTCCCGCTCCAGAGACGATCATGCGTGCTCTTGAGCTACTCAACTATCTATCAGCATTGGATGATGAAGGCGAGTTGACACCTCTAGGTGCAATAATGGCAGAGTTCCCTCTAGATCCTCAGGTATGCCAGCACTTCTATCGTCCTCAAGGAAGTTGGGCTGACTGAGAACCATACCGCAGCTCGCAAAGCTTCTCATTGCAAGCCCGGAGTTCACCTGCAGCAACGAAATACTCACTATAGTTGCTATGCTGTCTGGTATGTGGCTCGCTTCTGCCTGAATATTGTTTTGAATTAATCTTTCTTCATAATCCCTAGTTCCTAATGTCTGGCTCCGTCCTAACAATCAAAGGAAAGAGGCAGATGCGGCAAAAGCTATGCTCACTGTACCTGATGGCGACCATTTGACTCTGGTTAACGTATATAACAACTATGTGCAAAGTATGTCTAAGCGGTGTAGCTCGTGTCACAGCATTGGCTAACATTCTTTCTCTAGACTTCAACGACAAGAACTGGGCATGGAACAATTACCTGTCGCAACGAGCCCTTGCCCAAGCAGACAATGTCCGGAACCAGCTCAAGCGCGTCATGGAGAAACAAGACATCGACATTGTCTCGTCTACGAACCAGAAAACGTTCTACATGAACATTCGTAAAGCCTTGGTGTGTGGCTTCTTCATGCAGGTTGCGCATAAGGAGGGCGAGAAAGGAAATTATCTCACCGTGAAAGATAACCAGGTGCGCACAATTGTTTCATGGTCCTCGTACGTTGCTCATCAAGGTCACTACATAGGTCGTTGCTCTCCACCCGTCTTGTGGTCTCAATACCTCTCCGGAGTGGGTTATTTTCAACGAGTTTGTCTTGACTAGTCGGCCGTATATCCGAACAGTGACGGATGTTCGACCTGAATGGTAAGCTTTGGTGCCATGCTCGTGACGAAGTTGAAGCTGATATCTTGCATAAAGGCTCCTAGAACTTGCCCACAACTATTTCGACCTATCGTCCTTTGCCGATGGCGAAACGAAGCGTGCACTTCAACGTGTAGTGAATAAACGACTAGGGAAGACCTCGAGGGACGACCACGGTGGAGACAACAGAGAAAAGAAGAAACGCAAAGTTCAATGAGCTAGCGCTGACGATCTGATTTAACTGGATGGGTCCACTATTGCCCATCTCTCGCACCAATAATTCGAGTTATTTGTCCTGTAATGATTCATATCAACTGTCATAATCCACCCACCGCCTAGAGCACTCCAATGGATTGATCATCGTCCTCGACTTGCCAATATGTGGCTGACTGACAGCTCGAGACATCGTGTGCATGTGCTTAATCAGCGCCACCAGCCAGATGTGGGGAAAATTATGTGGTATGTAGAATGGATAGTCCCTTTTGCAAGAGCTATTCGGAGAATCTATGTCCACATGGAACCGATGCCACGCAACCATAGCGGCTTGTCAACGACAGTCGGAAAAGCTCCTCCGGACCTCTTGGCAGAAAGCTCAAAGAGAATACTACAGATACAGTACGATCATAATTACAGAGCAGGAGACGAGGCTCGAGACTGGAGGGATTGTGGGACAGGAAGGCTGAGCGACGAAAACACTGGAAAATAATCGGGGAATTGTGTAGCCGGTTGCTCCACAAAAGATGCCCTGCGAACTCCACTTTGCTGGATTTGCTCGGCTGCAGCAGCCTGGCCGAGCGCTTCAAGGCCAGCCGCGGCAGAAGAGAGTTGTGAGCCGTTAGGTAGATGAGGGGAAACCAGACTTTGGCCTGGGATATCTGTTGCTGTTTGGGGCGGGTTAAACGAGCTTGCCTGGCTAGCCAAAAACTCTTCAAACCCTTCAGGAATGCTGAAGAGTTCTCTAGAAAGATTGTCGAAGCTGAGATCGGCTTCCGCAGGGTTAAATAGGATACGGAAGGCATCTTGGCCCCCTGAAGGATCCAATGACCAATCGACTGGCTGAGCAGAGGAATCAAACATGGGGCCATCGAGGAAACCTAACGAAGAATAACAGTTAGTGTGATAAATCGAGCCGAGCAACGGTTTTACGCACCAGTGATTCCGATGGCCGCATCTGCAGGGCTGTTTGAATCGGTTTGAGGCTCTGGGAGGTGAGCAGCAGACCCATGTTGCATATTATTATGATCTACAGGAAGCAAAGGAACGCTAGGACGTGGTGACGGTCGTTGGGATCGAGCTTTGGTTGGTGTGGTTGCCCCTGAAGGACGTTGACGCCTCCAAGCGCTGGTAGCCCACTGTTTGATGAGCTCGACATCACGCAATTCTGCGAATGAGGTTAGTGTATCTATCTTCTAACCAGAATGATTCTTAAGACATACCATCAATGCGGCTATCCGGCTGGGCTCCCTCTCCAACGTCAAAGTCTAGCCGACCACTACTTTGTTGCTCAAGAATGCGTTTTACACAAGCAACACCACCCCAGTAGGCAGACATCGTCTCCAACACGTCATGGCATTGCTCCACGCCTTTCTCGCTCCACTGTAGCCTAACAAGAAGCCACTGGGGATAAACTGAAGCACCTGGTCGGGGGGCGCTTTCGCGTTCAGCGAGAAACGCGCGCGCAGCTGTGAGGAGAGGAAGATCCAGAAATGGGTTCGAGATAAGGGCTTTGGGGTCAAACTCCTTCGCGAGTAAAACCATATCTACAATGGAGCGGGCCGACTGACTCATAGCTGGTCAGCTTCTAAGGAAACCCGAATCTGAGCAGTAGCGTTGCTTACAGAGCGGCTGAGGTCCACATTGCTCGCCAACGGAAGGTCTACGCTAGGCGTAAACCCCTGAAGAAGTCCAGGGCGATGTAGCAGTGTGATCACAGAGTGGAACATGACGTGTAGGAGAATGAATGTTGCCGCTTGCTCGTGCCTTGAGAACCGTTTGAAATTTTGCATTGTGAAAAGAAGAGATGGAGGGAGGGATTGGTAGAAGAACGTCATGTGCGATTGGAGTTCTGAGAGCTCCATGCCAGCCGGTTCGCTAGGATCTTTCGCTTTTACTGCCTGGTTATTGAGGACGTCACCCAGCTTACCACGCAACTGCACGAGACGGCAGAGGTGCCCATAGACAAAACTAGGCGGAGGTGGTTGATCGAGGTCGGCTCCTACTGACACGTCAGAGGTGGGGAGAGCGGTATCAAACTAGAAAATTTTCAACGCGTAAGCGCACTGCGTTGTAGGTGGAGCATGCAAGGGTGTCCGAGCCATCATTACCTGATTGTCAGCGATTGCAAGCGGTCGGCCAGTGCCTACCCAAATGGACGTGAAGCAGTCAGGTTAGGGACATGCAAATGGACACATCTGCGGGACAGGAACGTACCCCACGAATTGATTCGATCTACTAAGACAACCGCCCACCATGTGAGCCGAACACGTTCTCGTTCCTCTACTCCAGACGTGAGTTGGATTGTTGCCTCAGTCTGAAGACCCAAATCTATCGCCATTGCCACGGCCATCTGGAGTGCAAAGGTTAGCGATTGGGGACTGGTTCTATTTTCCAAATAGAATGCGTACTCGGCTATACATCCAAAGGCCTTCGGAGGAGAAAGATTGGCGGAGAGTTTCAAGTGAAATGAAAAAATCCTACATACCACTATCGCGTCCTGCGCCGAATTCACCCCACGCGATCAAAACCAGCGCTTGCAAAACTTCCAGTGATGGCCATGACAACAAGTGGACAATCAATAGCTGTCAAATTTGACTTGTGAGCTGGCACTGGCAAGTTAATGAATCGCGTTTTCCAAAAGCAGTACCTTAGCCATGTCACAATATGGTTCCCCCGACGATGGTCTGTCGGATGACACAATCTCTTCCCGATCAGAAAAACTGGCGGAAACACGTGTGAGCGGCTGTTTGATGGAGGGTTAATGAAAAACGCACCGAATGGCAAGTCCAGCGATACAATTCGCTAGCACCGAGGATAATGAGCCCTCCTCCGCCTGCTGCATTATTCGGGCTCGGTCCAGAAAAGGAAAGTGGCATGCAAGGTTATCGAAGAATAGCTTCGTGAGGTGGGAAAGATGAATAGGGTTCGGATAGCGTGGGCGAGCAGGGTCAAATAGATTCTCATCTGTCAGTGGCTGCTGTTGTTGTTGGCGTTGATCAGGCCGGTTCACACTAGTGGGACTCGGCGGTGATTGGAGTTTTGAGTGGCCGTTGAGCTGTGTGCTAAACCGAGGGGCACTAGTGTCGGCGTAATGAAACGGTGGGATACGATTTGCCGCGTCATCGAAGTAGCTATTGTGATGATGCGGGTTGGTGAGGAGCGAGGATATATGGCCATTGAGAGTTCCAGGGAGACCGTTTTGGGATTTGTCCTCGACACCATCCCTTGTCGAGGCTGGATCCTCGGATAGTGTCAGAGCACGTACTTTGATACGCCGATACCTAAATCAATTCAATGATGGGGTAAGTCGGGACCTCGGCGTATCTGCGGAAGAAATGTGTGTTCGAAAAGCACATACCCCGGAGTGTTCGCGGTGGGTCCGAAATACCTAGGATGTCGACGACGTGCGGAGAGCGGAACGCAAGTTAGTAGTTTGTTAAGTGGGATCAATACAATACGACGAGAAGTATAACCTCACCGAAAGAATGGCACAATGATTCGCTGCAGCGGTCCCGTCGAAGTCGTCGGAGAAATACCTATAGTGCTCGGGGTGGGAACTGGTGCATAATTTTTGGAAATGGTTGAGTTCTCGATAGAACTGGTAGGGACGTCATAGGGAGGAGGCGTTGTGGAAGCAAGGTCGCTGGGGCCAGCGACGGGATCGAGGGGTGAACGAGTGGAAAGACCATCCGATGACGAAGTTGCAGAGGATAAACGACGTCGTTTCGCGCCGTTGAGACTCATGGATGGGTTGGGGGCGGTAGCAGGCGGTGCTGGTGCAGAAGCACCATGATCTGAGAGGGACACCCCTCTCTCGGCATGGTAGCGGTCTCGATCACTATACTCGCAAGGGGTACCACTTTGTACACATGCTTCACATATGGTGGCAGGACTCTCAGGATTTGTAGAGAGCGTGCACTTGATTTTTTTGGTACGACTACGGGGATCGAGTGAGACCATGACCAACATAAAGGAACAGCATAGCACCCTCACCAAGAATCGCAGGCCGTGACTAAACGTGCTCTTTTGCGACGCACGCGGTCGCCATTGCCACTGGGTTGTTCAAGGATGAAACGAAGGGCCTTTTCGGGCATATTGGTAGAGGAACGACGCATAAGTGGGTCAGCAACCAGAAACGTGATGGTTCAAAGGAGAGAGAAAGAGTGAGAGCTAGTGTGGGGGAAAAGAGCGCCAAGAAGTCCAGAGCATCCTATTTAATTCACAAGAGAAGACATTCAAGTGTTTTGATACATGCTAGACATGTACCGATTCGGTAGGGTGTGCCAGCATTCCATCTCCCCCCATTGCTTCCGAGATGCTGGCTCAAAGGTTCGAAGGGGGATCGGATATTGGACATCTGATAAAGGCAATCCATGTGGCTGCAGAGAGAAAAAGAGAGGCGATACTGACCATTCCCCAAGCTGGTTTAATCCGAGGTATGCCAGTGGCATAGAGTCAGCACTGTGACTGTCCTTCTATACAATTTGGTCGTCCAATATAGGTGCTATTTACTATCATTTATATGGAGGCCACGAGACCACTGGGTCGCCCGGCGTCTGCCGCAAGGGATCCGAAGTCGATCTTTGCATTCCTTCCTCCCATTCTCGTCTGCGTCGCGCCAGTCAGCTCGCAGTCGCAACAAAACGCGACCGATACACTACCATGGCCACAGAGAAGCGTAACGTTCGCAATCCACGGCTCTTTGAGGTCGCTTGGGAGGTCGCCAACAAGGTTCGCCCTAGACCAGTGGCCCCAACCCTGCAGACTGACGCTAATCCTTGAAAATTTTCTCTGCTCTGTTGCGTGGATATTGCTTGCCCGCAATAATCCTTCTAATTTATGCTCGTCTTCTTATCGCGTGTGACGGCGGGGGCGGTCATCGACACCTATGACGTTTTGCTCGACCCTGATTCCCCACACCCGTCAACATCATCGCGCATGTTGTCAAACAGGTCGGCGGCATTTATACCGTCATCAAGACCAAAGTGCCAGTCACAGTCAAAGAATATGGTGACCGCTACTGCCTCATGGGCCCGTTGTCTTACAAGACTGCCCCGATGGAGGTTGAGGCTTATGAGCCGACAGAACCTGCCTTGATCGCCACTCTCGCGGCCATGCGCGAACGCGGCGCAAAAGTCCTCTACGGCCGCTGGCTGATCGAAGGCGCACCCAACGTCATTCTCTTCGACACTAACAGCCAACTCCACAAACTCGACGAGTGGAAGGGCGATCTCTGGAACCTTGCTGGAATTCCCAGTCCGCCGAACGACACCGAAACGAATGATGCCATCCTCTTTGGCTATCTCGTTGCTTGGTTCCTTGGTGAATATGCTACGCATAATATGGAGCAGGTCCGCATATTTCTCTCCCCAATGAAAAATTAATCGCGATCCCCCACCTGACCTTCCTATCTAGGCGATCGTATGTCATCTGCACGAGTGGCAAGCTGGGGTAGCCATCCCACTTTGCCGAAAGCGCCATCTTGACGTCACTACCGTCTTCACCACACACGCCACTCTCCTCGGCCGATACCTGTGTGCGGGGTCGGTCGATTTCTACAACAACCTTCAATACTTTGATGTGGACCATGAAGCCGGGAAGCGAGGAATCTATCATCGATACTGCATCGAGCGGTCCGCCACCCATTGTGCAGATGTCTTCACCACCGTCTCTCACATCACTGCATACGAGTCGGAGCATTTGCTAAAGCGCAAGCCAGACGGTGTCGTGCCCAACGGCCTTAATGTCGTCAAGTTCCAGGCCATGCACGAGTTCCAGAATTTGCATGCTACCAGCAAAGCCAAGATCGACGATTTCGTTCGCGGGCACTTTTATGGGCATTATGATTTCGATCTTAACAACACATTATACGTATGTGATATCCCATAATCCCGATGCGTTCCACTCTAACCTCGTTCCCTTCTATTCGATAGCTATTTACGGCTGGGCGATACGAATATCGGAATAAGGGTGTGGATCTGTTTGTTGAATCACTAGCTCGTGAGTCTACACCCTGATAAGTGAGGAGAGAGTCTCATGTGGTTTTATCGTAGGCCTGAACCACAGGCTCCAGGCTATGGGGTCAACCGTCACTGTTGTAGCATTCATCATCATGCCAGCCGCCACACATTCCTACACTATTGATGCGCTAAAGGGCCAGGCTGTGACGAAACAGCTGCGCGACACTGTCACCGAGATCCAGAACCGTATCGGGAACCGGCTGTTCGAGCATGCTGCTCGTTACAATGACAGCAAGCCTGAAACCGGAGCTCTTGTTCCTGAACTATCTGAGCTATTAACGGAGGAGGACCGCGTATTGCTGAAGCGCAGGATCTTCGCCCTGAAGCGCAACTCGCTCCCGCCTGTGACCACGCACAATATGGCTGACGACGGAACCGACCCAATTCTCAGCCAGATCCGTCGTGTTCAGCTCTTCAACCGGGACACTGATCGTGTTAAGCTCGTCTTCCACCCAGACTTCCTGAATGCGAACAATCCTATCTTGGGTCTTGATTATGAGGAGTTTGTCCGTGGATGCCACATGGGTGTCTTCCCCAGCTACTATGAGCCATGGGGCTATACCCCTGCGGAGTGCACTGTTGTAAGCATTGTTATATATGAATCAAACTGTGCGCAATGCATTCACTCACTTACCACTCCTAGATGGGTATCCCTTCGATTACCACCAATCTATCCGGGTTTGGTTCGTTCATGCAAGATCTTATTGAGAAACCTGAGGTTCGTGGCACCTTCCTTGCCTTCTCGTGGGTGAATGTCTCATCTTCTTTACAGGACGAAGGCATCTATATCGTGGACCGGCGTACATGCTCGTTGGAGGATAGCATCAACCAGGTACGACCCAGCCGCAGCACTCAGTACATTCAGCTCTTCGTGGTAGCTAATATCTAGCCCCTCCCTCTAGCTCACCGACTGCATGGTCAACTTTGTAACCAAATCCCGTCGCCAACGCATCAACCAGCGTAACCGCGTCGAGCGCTTGTCTCCCCTCCTGGATTGGAAGAACCTCGGGACTGAGTACTCCAAAGCTCGTCAGCTCGCCCTTCGCCGTGCTTACCCTGATTCGTTCGAGAGCGACGAAGAGGGCCTAGATGAAGTCGAGGATGATTACTTTGGCTCTGGTTTCACCGCTGGTCGCGGTGGAGGCGCTGGAAGCGCGTTCTCTGTTCCTGGGTCACCTCGTCTACGTGGTGCTGCGACCCCAGGCGATATCGGAACACTCACGGAGGAGGTGAGGATTTGCTTAACCTGGTGATTAACTAGTAAAATCTAACCACCCACCGTCAACAATAGATGCAGGGACTCAGTACGTCGGACTTCCGCGGCAGCCAGGTCTGGAACGGTACCTCGTTCTCTTCCGGCACAGACGATGAGGAAAACAGCTACCCCCAGTGAGCACCGTTCTCTCAAAGCTACTGACGATGAATATTCTTTCTAATCGTATTTCCTGCAGACCGCTGCATACCAAGGTTCGCAGCCGTGGTGGTTCCAAGTCGGGAGCTAGCACCCCTGGCTTCGGTACCAGCCGCGCTTTAAGTGAGAGAGACCTGGCGAAGGCCGACAAGAAGCTTAGCGATGTTGGTGGGAGTGAAGCTATGAACTTGAACGGGGCGAGCAAATAGGCACCTTTAGAGCCGATGCGCGATCCCGCTATTATGTTGTTTTGCGATAGTAACAAAGTTGAAGGGCAAGGAGCATAGGGCATTCATTCGTGGATTCTGTAGACCCACTCTCCCCTTTCTTACTATCAACTATCCCCGTCCCTATAAAATCCTTCCTCGAAATCTTTTGTCTCTGATCCATTTCACTCTGTTAATAATTATTGTGAATCTCGTACCTCTCTTTTCACTTCTCACAGCTCTCGAAGCAACAAATGAGTGTATTGGGTGTTAACCACTATTCACACTGCGTGCTAGTAGAACCTCTTGAACCCCAAGTAGGAAAGCATGATAATAATTGACAAACGCCACGCAAGTGCTGCAACGGTGCTTAACCGTGAGGTACAGGCGACAGAATACGAGGACCAGAAGACCGTCTGAAAGGTAAATTACGATGATCGGGCGTTTGTTACGCAAACTCAAAAGCCTCAATGGATCGAAGGCGTGGTCTTGCCAGGAAGACTCGCGCGCTGGCATAACAGATAAATAACCCTTGTCTGCACTCCTCCTCATTAGAGGGGTCGAAAAATTGGGTAGTGCCGAGAACCAGGGTTCCAGGCCATGGTGGTCGTCGCTCTAATGCGGACCTGACTTTGTGATGGAAGTCGAAATAGAGGTGAGGTACAGGACGTGAGGGCGGTACTGGACCAGCCTTGATCTGAAACCATTGTTCAAGAAGAATTCCATCCGCCAGGGCGAACGCACCCTTCCAATCGAGGTTTCCTCGACCATAGTATACGGCTTCTGGCAGCATCGCTTTCAGCGCCTTCTCCCTGGACAAGGGGATACCGTCCGATAATTTAATTTTTGGCGCGTCTTTGGCTCCGTAATCCAACAATATCGCGGGGCACCGGAATGCGCGAGTCTCCAAGTCTGCCTCCGGTGATGTTGGCAACATGGTCGTCTTCAGGCAGACCAGAGCCCTAGGACGATGGCTGATAGGAATCCATGAGTCTAGAGTACTGCTTTTGCGAAGTGTGCCGTAAGACTCGGAGGTGACAGCTGGAGCCAGTAGGGAGAACTTGATGTTCTCTCGTGTTATCGGCTTCAATATTGGCATGAGGAACATGGATACCCGGCCTCCTCTCGATACAGTGAAAAATGCATCTGGTCTCAGCATTATGTGCATCGCGTTCTCTCCCTGTGCGAAGAACATGTCAGCAAGGTGCCGCTGTGAACACAATTTGTGAAGCTACACACGCTAGCAGATTCCAATCGAACCCTCAGCGCATGGTTTTCCCGCCAGTCCCACAGTATCCAGTTCGGCCCTGAGCCCATACAGGCCAAGGAACCTTCTAGGTAGGCACCTTCAATGAACATCGCCCCAGGATCGAGACGATTGACCGCCTCGAAATGAGGGGTGGCCTCAAAATGACCATCAGACGACGTCCATGACAAACGAACGATATCGACGTCGTACCTAAGCCCATTCAAAAGTAAGTCGCTAAATCGTAACTATCAGCAATGCGAAGGTCTGAGGTGACTCACTCTCCTTCCGCACTACATGTTCGAATCATGATCACAACCGAGCGATCCGTCGGGGACGATTGGGTAATAATCGCGGATTCGTCTCCTTCGATATCAAAGATGGCTAGATTTTTGGGAAGCCGGTGGACCACTGGCGGACAATCACTTTGCTCGAGGTCCCAACAGCTGATATAACTTTCGTCTCTGATACTGTTGGCTTCTAAAGCCCAACGGCCACCCGGGAGAACAGTGTGGAATTGTGGGGGCGAGCGGGAACCAAGGCCATCTTTATGCAGAAGATAATTCACAGACCTGGACGGAATGATGCAAGGAGGGGCTTTGAGGGATAGTCCAGGAATATAGTGCACGCGAATGGCATAGCAAAATCGAGAGCTTCGGGTGGCAAAAGCTTTGAGACTTGCGACGCTGGACTCTGCAATTGGGATAGAATATGGAGCAAGACATTCCTCTCGAATCATCTGCGCCACTTTGGTTGCCCAGATGGATCGGGTTTCATTAATAAGTTCGCAAAACGACTTCGAAACCTAATGAAAAAGAGTTGTACAGTCAGTCATCGGGGACTAGTGTTGGATTTGTAACACTACGGACTGCACCCCATCGAACGAGCGAGTGGACGTCCAAACATTGTGCGATCTCACACCACAACTCTAGCGGCATCAAGGCCACGTCACAAGATGCATAGGGAGACATCCCATTATCAGAGGAGAATTCCCGATTTACGATGTTGTTGTTTCGCCCAAGCAATCGGTGGGCGGCGTCCTCAGGCCGTTCATCACGTGTGACCCAGCCAATCGAACGTCACTTGTACGTCGTGACTCTCCTGCTTGGTTCTATCTGCAACCTTGACGCACTTACCCTGAAATATGTTGCTCTCTGACCTCACCCCTGAACTTATCCTATGCATTCTGGAGTGCTGCCATGCCTCTCAAATCGTTGCGATTCAATCACTGAACCATTCTTGGCAATCTTTCGTGAACCAGCATGAGGGCTCAATATTTCGGCGATGCGCTGTCTTGCACGGGTTTTCTCGTGAAAGCGACAGCCTCGATGCAGCAAAGGCTCGTGATTACGGCTCAGATTGGCTTGGGGACGTGAGTTCCTGGCGTAACTTCTGTGAGCTATATTGCTAGCGTTCTTCCTCTTTTCTTCGGAAGGAGAAGTGGTTAATCACCATTGGGTGGGAATTAGGCAAAGAAAATCTACTGCTTGCATCTCGCTGGCGATTTGAGTCTGTACCAGCTAACGCGCGACTCGTGATGCACCACCATGGATTTGCACATCGAGCCAAGATAGACGAAGATGATGGCCTCCTGCTCTATACTAGTAGCAAAGGAGGGCTCGACGTTCGGGACTCGAAGACACTGGAGCCACTGGGACAATTTCCCCGAGTGAGTCTAATAAGCCGAGACGCCTCAAAAGCATACTATTCACTGCCCAATAGAGAGCAGTGCGAGCATTCGCCCATCTCGAATATGGGGGCGGCTTCGCTATCTTTGATCGTGTATTCAACTCTCATGAAGTCTGGGTCAAACGCTCAGTTTCGCATAACTACACTGAGCATCGTTGCCCGGAGAGCGTTCAAGAAGAGGTGCAAATCAATTTTGCGAGACCCTCTGCGGAATATATCCCCTATTCCGTCTTACACAACCCTACGCCCACTAGGGCCTATCGTTTCATATTCCCCGAATTACTCGTAGGCTCAGAGGACACAAACACTGCCCACATCTGGGATGTCATTCGGGGAACAGTAGTCGAGGCGTACTCTCTGAAACAAGGGATTGGTCCACTCATCGAAGAGGATACAATTTGGGGAGCGATGTCATACGTCGAGCTCTCGCGAGATCATATTTTCGTTTCATTTACGGCCAAGCTCGTCGTCTATGCTCGAAACACGAGGGCATTTGCGGAATCAACACCCTCATCGTTGCTCACAGGACCTCCTTGGAGAGAGGCAGTACCCGTCCTCGTTCTTCCTCGCGATTTCCACGCATCAAGCAGAGCTCAGCGATTTGTATCGCGCTGTGATTTACGCTCACTGGTTAGGATGGGCGAGTATGCCACGGTTACCCCCATGACCAGCACGGAGCCTCCACCAGCCATCGAATATTTAGTCGCATTCCCTGCCGTTCACGTATCACCTGACGGGAAGAATTTTGTTGCAGTGGATGAAGACGGCATCATCTACTATGTTCGGAACTTTGCGGTGTCTGAGAGCGAGGGGAGGGCAATTTGGGCGTTAGATACTGAGAGCGTCATAGGCAATCTTGCATGGGACGGCGACAAATTTGCGTTCAGCACTGTGAGCTTGGGCCTATCTCTCTTCCCTCACAGGTTATGACCTTTATCTGCCTAGGATAACGGTGTCTTCCTCGTGCATATCAACCATGACCAGTCAGCAGACGACGAAACGTTCCCTGCCAAGTGGAACCGAGTGTTTTTGGTCAACCCCATTGTCTCGATTGGGGTCTCAAGCCTGCAGATGACTAAAACGGCTTTATGGTCAGTCCAGCTCAAGCTAGCGTTCGAGCTGCCTCGTACAGCACGCTCATCCTATAATACAACCAAGGTATTGTTGCTACCCTCCCTTTGATCGACCGCTGGCCCCAGAAAACGGTGCGTCAATACGTTTAATTTATTCAACTAGGAGGATAGTCTCTAACACAATATTTGGCACGGAATGTTAGAGCCTGCCCTATTCCAGGTCGATTTTGCAAATGGATCGGTGCAGTGATCTCGTCTGAGGGATGTGGTCCTCCCTGCAGTCTACAATGCGGCGTCCTCAATGGGGCCTGTTTTTGAGACAACTTGTTCAGGGAGCTCAGGAATGCTCCAACGGCCGTAGAGGAGGCTGTTTGTAATGATAACGTGAGACTAGCACAACGCAATCAAATGAAGGCTACTTACTCGAAGAGTGCCATGATGGTCCACTTCCTATTCTCTGCTTCTGGGAAGACGAGTGAACGAGGGCCGTAGAAGACCTAAGGGAGCGTGATTGGTGAGCGTCGATGACATGATTAGAATGAATCACCCCACCTCGTCGTTGACCTCGTAGGGTTTCCGAGGCAGGCAGTGGAGGAATTTCCAGTTGGGGTTCGCGCCACCCTCTTTGCAAAGAGCCTCAGTGACTTGGTAACCCTTGAAGTCTTTGAGTCGCTGCTCCTTCTCAGCCTCTTGGCCCATCGAAATCCTAGTGCATCGTTCCAATCAGAGTGCATTCTCGGACATGGGTGGCTCCCTGACGTACCAGGTGTCAGTCACGACGACGTCCGCTCCATGAACGGCTTCCCGAGGATCGGAGCCCCACCAGATGTCCTTGTCACAGCCAAGTTCCTTGACCTTATCCCACACAGGTGTCGGGCACTGATACATCGGGGCGGACGGGGTGGCGATCCTCATCTTGTGGCCGAGCCTAGGCAGTGTGACCAGAAGGTCATGTAGCACATTTGAGCTGTCTCCTACCCATGTGACTGTCAGAGGTCGGAGAGGTTGGAGCTTCGATGCATCGTTGGGACCCCTCGGGAAGGCGGGCGCAGGAGGGAAGAGCGCCGAGTGCTCGTGGAGAGTCATAACGTCGGCGAGGGTTTGGGTGGGGTGCCAAAGAGACGAGAGGGCGTTGATAACTGGCACAGTGGCGTGCTTGGCCATTTCCTGAACGTTGATCGGATTCGCAGATGAAATGAGTCAATCTTGGACAGTAGCCACTGAAAGGGTGCCACTCACCTCGATTTCCGAATGGTCACCCACTCGAGCAAAAATGCCTTGGCACATGGAGGACAGAACCTTGGTTGTATCCTCGACCGACTCATTCACGCCAAGTTGGATGTCTTCCCGTCCTAGGAAGAGTGCTCGGCCTCCAAGAAGTGTGGTCGCAGTTTCGGCACTAACACGAGTACGAGTGCTACGCTTCGAGAACAAAAGTGCAATAGACATCAATGCGAGACTGTTTTGTGAAGGGAATGGTACTGGGGGAGGGAACTGCTTCAGGCGTGGACCCAGCAGTGGCTTTGCTGCAACCTTGAGAGCACGAGAATGCTCCAGCAGGAAGCGAATCTGCCCTACAGACAGGTCTGCAAGGGACATCAAGTGCTGGGGGCGGATTGCAGGCATTTCGGGCGAGGTCAGAATGACTCCAGGTCAAGAATTCGAGTCACCCAGTGGAGAAAGAGAGCAGCAAAGGAAATAAGTGCACAGCCACTGAACGCGTGACACTGTGACAAAAATCCAACCGTGCGTCCAGCTGGACCCCGCCTCCCGCCCGCCATGCCGATAACAATCGCATTCAAGCGTCGCACACTCTACAGAGTCGGTGGGGCACTGTTCGGACTCCTGCTGCTTCGACAGCTGTTCTCGTCGTCTGCTCCTCCCCATGAAATCACCCACAATAACTACATTGAGCGCGTCACGAAAGGCGCGGACAAATACTTGGATGTCCAGAAATTACCCTTTTTGCAATCTCGCATGGGCCGAGAGGATGACTCTGATCTGTTCAGTGACTATATCAAGGGCGGGACGGACGATTTCTGGTCTCGGTTCCAAATCCCATTGTACGTAGGGCCACCGCACCTAACCAGAACATCCATTTCACATGCCCATGACCATATTTTTTTCACTCTCCTTGTAGCATGAACTCTCCAGAGACTGTGAATATCGACGCCCAGGCACTACGTACATCCATCGAGGATCTCCTATCTCTGCACGGATGGGTAGCGGCAGACTGTCCTACCCTCAATCGTCCATTTGGCCAAAACAAGATTCGGGACGCTTATGACGATCTCGCTGGTGACGGCCAAATGTACTATATCGCGATTATCATTCACTCTGCCGACCATTTCCTCGTTGACCAACTTGCCACTATCGTTCAGCTCGCTCGTACTCTAGGGACGAGAAATCTGTTCGTGTCAATGTTGGACTACGACTCCACCGACTCTACACCCACCCTTCTTGACCTTGCGGAATCCGTTCTTACCCTCCTCAGCATCCCCTTCCGTATCCGCCGAGTCCTCGCCCTCACGAGCGATGAGAAGGCTGGCTATTATCCCCTCGAGGAGGCTTACACCCGCAATCTCGCGCTCGAACCTCTTCATGAGCTGCGTGATAGACGTGGTATCAAATTCGATAAAGTGGTTTGGCTCAAGGGATTCACGTGCCCGAATGACATCCTCGAGAGCATCAAGGTCTCGCAGGTGAACAAGGCGGCCATGACATGTGGAATGGATTGGGCTGAAAACAACGGGTTCTTTGTCTTCTCGGATCGTTGGAGGACCAGAGATATGGACGGTGACCAGTTCCGAGTCTCTCGATCCACATCTCTCTCTGCCCCTCCGAGAGAAGAGGTCGCTGCCAAGCGCTACGCTCAACATCTTCCATTCCAAGTCTTCTGCTGCGAAAGCGGGACCCACATCGTTGACCCTGCTCAAACCTACTATGGTGGGATCAAGTACCGCTACTCTCACAACTTCTTCAACTCGTCCTCTGTTGAAGCCCTTGCCGGGACGAAGAAAGTGCCTACGGAATGGGACCCATATGGCGAGTGTATGGACTCGACGCAGGCATGGTTCTGTCGAGACATATGGCTTCATACCGCAGAAGAAAGCATCAAGCTCGCTGCCCAGCCTACTCCACCCGCTACCATCGCCGGCGGCTCAAAGGCGAAACCAGTTGTGAAGCGGCAAGACAAAGCCGACGAGCATGAAGAAGGCACCGGTCCCCTTGACCCCGTCGCAGCTGGTGGGCCCAAGGTACCCGTTGGCGGCCAACCCCTAGGTGGCATCGGGAAGGGTGATGACGCTGCTGCTGCCGCCCCTCCCCCACCTGCTGCCGATGCTGCCACTCCCGAAGATGCCAAGCCTAAAGATGGCGATGAAGTCCCCCCTCCGCCTGCTGTCAAATCCCCCGACTCTGACGCCGATCGTGGTTCCGACTTTGACACTGTACCAGAGAACTCGCCTCCCCCTCTGGCTGACGAGGAGATTTCATTCAGTGTCCCGAATTTGGACTTTACGAGCGCTCGCATTATCATCAATCCTAGAACCGTAACGACCTATGCAGGCGTATCACACGCCAAGTTGGCCAATGACCTCTTCGGAGCTGATAAGGCTCTGGAGAGCAATGGGGACTACCACAAGAATCGTTATGTCTTGGAGGAATGGAAGCCTGCTCCAGATAGCTACGTGTGCCAGGAGCAAAGGTACGCCACTTGTCGTTGAGACGCTGGACTTTACTAACCCATTTCACTTCACTCTAGATTCACGGGTGGCCGTAAATCTCCTAAAAACCAGCGGTCATCGCCGTTCTCAATTGATCTCGAGATCAAGGCGCGTCGTGGCCAGCTATGATTGTAGAGTCAGAGTGTACCGAGGACAGTTTGTATTATTGGACTGGATTGGGGCTACATTAAGCTTTCGCTTCTCTATTTGGCTTGTTATTAGAGACTTGCTACATCATCGCTATATACGTATATTCCACTTACATATACAACACATCATTGCTTCATTTATTCAGCGCTCGCCGATGTCTCGTTATCCTCATCAATCACATGATCGCGAACCCCATTAGGCCCGATGTGCATCGCCCAACCATGCACCGTTGAGCGTACTTCAACATCACCCGGATCGTCAGGGAACATCGGCTTCAAAATATTATAAGCTTCTTTTCCTTTCAGCAAGGTTGATAGAACAGTGGACGCACCCCTGGTCGCTCAGTAAAGAATTCCTCACATATCCACCCCCTGTTGCGCGCCTTGCTGAAGAATCCCAAGTCCCTTTCGGCAAGATGAGGCCTGTGGTGTGTGTAGAATACAAGCACCAGAGGTGTTTGGGTGGGTTGGGGTGGCTGCTTGGTTGTATCGGAGACAGTGGCTCTGGAGAGGACTTTTGCACAAGTATCGAGCAGTGCATCATGCTGCGCGCCCATGGTTTAACTAATGGGGCCTATTCAATGGTAGCATAGTACTCACGGCTGCATGGTTGAAAATGAGATCGCTCAGGATAATGAGGTCAAACAGCTGTGGTCGTTCGCCACTGTTCTGAATGGCTTCTAGAAGAGGAGTAGTGTCCCGGCCCCAGATATATCCCTGCACAGAGACTCGATCGCTGAGTGCATCGGGCACATTGCTTTGAACGTTGCGCGAGATATTGTCGAGGAGCGGAGGGTCAGGGTAATCAGTCAGGACAGCCTATGCTGGAGGAAGATGATACCGGAGAAAATTGAGTCCCAATTCAAAGCTAATCTTCAGGGGGGAGTTGTATACCTTTCGAGCTCCCTCTAAAACTGTCACGATGCCAGGTAGAGCACCGCCCGCACCCAGCTCGAGAACATTCTTTCCCGCACACAAGTACGAGGAATTGGTATCAACATAAGACGCGAAGCACCGTGCAGCGTTCCATCTGTCGCGATCAGAGGCCATATAAACGTGATATGTGCATGATTGGAGCAGATTATTAGGGTGTTCGGTACGCGAATAGTGCAGGCAGTAATTTTTGCAGCGAGAACTCACAGGTGATGACCCCAAAGAGGATGTGATCCAACTAGTCGTATTGAAAGTCTATCCCATGCGCGATCAGGAGCATCGGGCTTTGCGTCAGGCGATGGAATGCTAGCGACACGATCGTAAATTTCGATCGTCGGTTCTGGAGATTGGGGACGCTCCGGCTCCTGACAGCGGTCACAACCAATCACGAGTAAAGTCAGGACACTTGAAGTTTCTAAACGAGTTCCCTTTTCGTACTGGGATAAGGTCCCCTAAACCTAGCTCTTCATCCATCTCTTCTGATCGAGAAAAGCTTGTCACGTTTGTGACTTTGACAACCATGTCACTCATTCGTGCTCCTCATGTGCGACTCCAGACTGGTCCTCGGCCAAGTCTTGCAATTACCTGACTAGAAGATATGGATCTTCAAGTCTATAGTCGGAGGATGCAACGAATATAGTAGCAAGAGAGTTGCCAACAGCCCAGAAGTACCATAGTGATAGACAAGGCTAACGAAAATGTAAGCATCCCGACAATGCGCTTAGCCGCAGGGCACGCAACGAAATCTTGTCAAATGAGAAACTTATGACGCAGGTTTAGAAAGGAAAGTGTGAAGAGCTCTAATGATTCCAGCTCCGAGGCGCTTCTTCATCGTGGTGGTTCCCTCCAGGCAGATCGTCATACTATAACAGTTACATGCAAAAGGAACCGATCGTCCGCAAGGTTCAGCGGCAGAGGGGGGCTATATTGGAATAGGAAACTGAAAACTTACAGAAGTGCTAGTATAGTCAGGCGAGTACCCGTCTGGCTTCCCCACTCCCCCCCCCCCCCAAAAAAAAGCGGGAAAACAGCCCCCAAGAACAGGAAAAAAATCTTATAAATTAAAGAAAGCATTTTTGGTCATTTTTGGTCATTTTATGACATCCACTACCTAACACCATCTGTAGCGGAGTAAATGTACTATATCCTCATCCCAAACTACCAACTTTTCGGGATCAAAAGCATTCTTTTCCTGTCAAAACCCCTATACCTACTCATTAGTCATTTCAGGAAATCGCACAACGAATGTACTTGCAAATTGTTTTGTGCTCCTATGAACACCTCCGATTAGATGATTCTTTCTTCCCACGCTAGTCAAGTTCCTCACCCTCTCGTCTGTCCCGATCTCCAACCCTACTACCACATCCCCGCCGCTAGTTCGCGTTTCAGTCGCGTCTTAGTCGCGTCCTAGTCGCGCTAGAATAGGGCAAATACTGCTTACACTGACTGACTGACTGCCAAACGCGATCCGTTCTCAGTCGCGACCTATTGTGTGTCTCATCCTTGATGTCCTCTGTACCCAGCAAACGCAAAAGGGACTCTTCCCATCAGGATCAAGTCCTGGAGGAACAAGGCAAAACTTCTCTTCGAAGCTCCAACCAGGTTCGCCAACATGACAGCATGGATCTATCCCTGTAACCTCATCGGGCTAATACATTGTGTCCAAATCCAGGCCTCTGAAACGACCAAAAATGCGCCTATTGATGTCCAAGATGGCATCACGACTCCTCAGAACGCCCATGGAGTCCTTAAGACGCGCCGAATCCCCTCAAATCCCCTTTTCCAGACTCCCGTTGTCTCACAGGCTTCTAATCGTGTTCAGCCTTACCCCCAACTATCGACCGCTTTTTTGTCACTCAACCAGCCAACAACAAGGCAGGCTACTGAACTCACAGGTCTGTCGCCGCCCCCTAGCCCTCCTCCGCGGTTCCACATGACCCGTCACGAGAAGACCTCCCAACAGGGGCCCATGGTCGGCGATGCCCTTGTATCTTCCCCCACGTCGGGCCAGACCCCGAAACAGGGCATTGAATTGACCAACCATACCCATCCATCGGCTGGGCAATCTCTGCCTCATGACTATGTCGTCCCACTCTCATGTTACCCTCTTGCTGCTTATGATTCCATCGCATCTCCTGGCGCCGTTGTTCATCGTCCCCAGGATGTCTCTTTGCCTGACGACCCTGACCCACAAGAGTTCACTCTGGGCAACCATTATAATTGGAGCCACATGATAGCCCATGTCCTCTGGGGAGCTCCTCAACCCTCTTCTGGTCTCCCGCTGGATCTCATACTTGAGGTGATGAAGGCAGCTTATCCTCAATGTGCTGGCGCCTACGGCGAACGCGGTTGGCTGAGCTGGCGGGTTCGTCACTTAAAGCTTGTTCTATCTGAATATCTTCGCTAACAGAGTCGCGGCCTCCTTATGATCACTCTCTGGTCACGCCATCGCGCATATCTCACCATGCCGCCATCCTGATTGCCGCATTCTAATCGCAGCGAACGGTGTGCGAAGTACTGGTGTCCTTCGAATGTTTTGTACTACTTCGACCTGCAGATACACCCTCGCAAACCCTTTGGTGTTACGACGTCGAAAAAGCAGAGCTGGGGTTGAAGCCTATTGAGCAGAGCCGCTCGGAGGGGCTTATTATCAAGGAGGAAATGGGGCGGATTGAGGCGGATGAGAAGCGATTACTGGGAGAACTGCTCGTAACTCGCCAAGGGGAGATATTGGCTGAAGCTCTTTTGCGTGTCCAGCAGAGAATGACACTATAACCTGCATGAATCTTTAACTGCCAGAATCACCGCTCTCATCAATACAATGGTCCATGTTTGTCATTTCCCTATTGGCATTCTCTCACCAGGCCCCTAAGCACCATCATCGAATCCAACTTTCACGTAATGGCACTGACGAGAAACTCATAGAACACAATGAGGTCCCCTGAAATCCCTGCAGACCACTTGAATACCATGCCATCATAAATCCTCAAGCCTAGTAGCAGATGAATGATGCTTATCAGATAGAAAGCTACCTCACAGCTCTGCCAGTGTTGTTTGGACCATATTCTACCATTGCATTTCACACTGAGAGACCTCATACTACAACAATTCGTCAGCACTTGAATTTGTGATGCATGAATGTGTCCGCCATGTCTCGGGCCATTACCGAGAACTCGCGAGTCAACCCTGACATTACTCAAACTCTTGCCGACGCCATTTTTCCTGTTGCCGACCTCTCTCAGACCGTTCGCACTGACTTTGGGCTCCATCAAGAAAGCTTTCGCGACTCACACAACCGATTACACACCAAGGAGAGTACGGATGACGCTTCCTCAACAAGCGACTCCCCTCTGTCTGGCTTTACGCAGCTCACGGATACTCCTAAAGCCCCTTGCGCGCGGCAGGCTTACAGTCAGAACAGTCTACTCTGCAGGGAAACGACGTCGAAGCGCAGTGAGCTGAAACTCAGGTACAATCTCCAAATAAATTTCGTATACTTTTTGACCCTCTAAAACCGTCACAATGCCAAGTAGAGCGCCACCCACACCCAGCCAGAGAACATTCCTTGCCGCACACAAATCCGACGAGTTGGTATCGACGTAAGACGCGAAGCACCGTGCAGCGTTCTATCTGTGGCGAGTGGAGGCCAGATGAACGTGATGTATGCGTTATCAGAGTAAATTATTACGGTCCTGGGTATACGAATAGCGCAGGCAATAATTTGGTAACGAGAACTCACAGGAGATGACCCCAAAGAGGATATGATCCAACTATTCGTATTGATAATCTATCCCATGCACCGTCAGGAGTATCAGGTTTTGCGTCAGGTAATAGAATGCTCGACAGGATGGTAAATTTCGATCGTCGGTTCTGGAGGGAGACGTTCCGGCTCCTGACAGCGGCCACAATCAACCACGAGTAAGTTATAATACCTGAAGTTTCTAAACAAGGTCTCCTAAACCTAGCTCCTCATCCATATCTTCTCCTGATCAACCACTCCAAACGAGTTCTTCACCAAGTCTTGTAATTATCCCGACTAGAAGATATGGATTTTTATGTGTATGATCCTAATCGGAAGATGTTACGAATACAGTAGCAAAACAGTGCCCAAGAAAGAGTTGCCAACAGCCCAAAAGAACCACCTGCGTCCACCGTTCTCGGTCACCATCACCGACGGAAGAAGCTTGAAACCAACCGAAGAGCCCAACCAGCTACTCTATCTTGAGTAGCACGAGTTACAATAAGAAAATAAACAAAGCGCAGATAAACGAGAGAAAAGACCAGTATAGTGGTAATGACAGTGATAGACGAGGCCAACGAAGATCGAGGCTTGTCGACAATGCGCCCAGCCGCAGGGCGCGCAAGGAGACCTCGCCATAGGAGAATCCTATGACTCGGCGTTAGAAAGGAAAGTGTGAAAGGTTCTAATGACCCCAGCTTTGGGGTGCTTTCTCGTCGCGACGATTCCCCCCAGGAAGTTCGTCATCCTGTAATTATTACAAGTGGCACGAGCAAACGATTAGCATATTCCAATGATAGGGGACTGCCTGTCGCAATAAAAAACTGAATACTCACGGATGTGCTAGGATAGCCAGGTGAATACGTGTCATAGTCCTCCTTCACGGCGTGGTGGACGTTCACATGGACCTCGCCCACACTCCGGATGTCGGGGACAAACGACTTCAACGGAGCGGCAGAGTTAGGCGAAGCAGAGTACGAGGTCAGACCAGGAGAGGATACGGCATGCGATCCTGTGAGAGCAAGAGCAGAAGTCGGGTTCGGGCCACGTGTCCCCTTGAGCTCGAAGTTGTTCGTGCCGTGTCCAGCGCTGGCATGAGAGACTGCGGTTCTCCAATCGTGCAGGCCTATGATTTTGTTATGTCAGTACATAAGATCAAGCTTGTCTGGCTTGCAAGAAAAATCCACGAAAAACAAGACAAAACAGCCCCCAAAAAAACCGGGAAATTCCCAAAAAATTGAAAGAAAAGATTCCTACTCACCAAGAATAATCCTCTGCGACATGATCATAGTTACCGCTTGTCCCAGAGTAGCTGCGCTGCTCTGTGCGGCGATAGAGGAGACTCGGAACATAATCAAGTTGAGCACGTTCACTCCGGTAAGGAAGACGAAGAAGACTAAACATGAATCCCTCAGCGAATATATTCTTAGCGAGGGAGGAGAGAAAAAGACAGCAACATACCGAGGCCTTCCTGGAGCATGAGACGCGACAGGCCAGACATCCTGGAATATCGTGCATGAGTGATGTGCCGTAATGGCGACGGTAAATTTCAACTCACAACGACATGCTTGGAGAGTGAATGATCAAGAAGCCTGTTGAAATGGCGGTGACGACAGTATCAAAGATGACGGCTGTAACGTTCGCGGAAAGCATCCTCATTAGGTCGGCGAAATCAGAAGTCGAATACTTATTTCCTCACCAGCAAGGTAATGAATCCAGGCAATTTTTGCGTTGGGAAGATTGCCCGATGTGCAGTTCTTCTGAGCATTTTGGACGGCTATTGCGATGTACTATTAGTCTGTTGTATTGCAAATTATTCGATACAAGGCACACTCACGGACACGACCATATGTGTTCCCGAGGAACTCAGGGACCATGGATGCCACTAATGTTCGGGGTCAGTTTGAAGAAAAGACACCGTCCAGGGAACATAGACGGCTTACCGAACAGAGCGAGGAGAGTCCACTTGACCCATGGCTCCTTCCTGGAGATGGCGTATGTTCGAATGCTCACGATAATTTGCGATATGAGGACCGCAAACAGCTTGGTCAAGGGGGCCACGAGCTGATAATGCTTGCAGGTATTGGCAGAGAACCCAGTTCCGAAGAAACCCTAAAGCGGTCAAAGGGGGTTAGTTACTGGAGACGATGTATCCCGAGCTAGCTAAGCTAGTACTTACAACATTCGAAGTAACAACCGCCAGGATAGAGACGTAACGGACTGCAATAAAGAGGACACAAGCTCGGCTATATTGCAGATGAGTCCCTTGCCAACCACACAAACACAAGACCATGCTCACCTCATTTTGAAAAGACTAGGCTGCGAACGATAGAGACGAATTTCGGCGGGGATTGTGGTGAGGTAGCTGTCAGCGAGAATGGATTAGATCGAGGGTCGAAAGGGCCAATCGGGCAGGAGTTGTGCATACTCGTAGAGCGCGATTGAGATGGACGCAATTCGCAAGTACGCGGTAGATGCACTTGCGGTGGCAGAAACCGCCGCCATACTTTCACTACGGCCGAAGACGTCATCCAGCCAACGTTCGGCGACGTTGGAGCCTTCAGCAGAGAGGTCTGGCGTCCGCTTGAGAACTGCGGCTTCCACGAGGGACGGCAGAATCGCCAAGGACAAGATGGCAAGGGAGCGCCAAGGGCTGCCGGGGTACGTCTGGGCCGACATGGAAGCGTTTGACAGGTCAGAGGGAGAGGATGACAGTTGGGGGAAAAAGAAAGAGCCCTAGAATACTGGGTATTATGCCAAGAGACTTCATATACTACGAGTCTGGACGTCAAGATTATTTTCATGAATTCTTGAATTGCTGAGAATTCCTGGGTCGAGGTGTACCATATCCGACAAAATTCAGTCAGGTCCAATTGCGTCAAGGAGGATCATACACAAATGATCGTGAGGAGATATCGCGGTTTTTTTATGATCTCATCAACCGATACTGCGTAACAAGAAGTTTCGATGGAAACAGAATGCTGTCCCGGTTCCATTCAGAGAGTTCGAGGGGAAGCTCCGAATCCTTAAGCTTCCACATGCTCCTCAGCAATTCGATGGCCCCGAAAGAGTAGCAGAGTGGAGTCAATAAGATTGGGAGAAACGAAAAGCGAGAGCGAGAGGGTTCCGCGGTCGTTATGCGAGTCTTCCTTCGTTCGGCAGCAAGTCCGTGTGTCACGTTGTATGGCGGCGTTGACGAATGTGTGGTGTTCCCGCTATTATTCGGCGACGGTACACGTTCATGCCCCCCTCGTTGCTAGCACTACAGATTGCCAATTGGCACCATCCGTGCCTGTTCAAACCACCCTCCCCGTGAGTTTCATCGGCATGAATCCTGGAAGCTCCTCATGTATGACCCTGCCGATGGGGTTGGCCCGTGTGATCGGACTGAAAATCCTTGTAAAGACCCCATGTGCAAGACAAGGCACTGGCTCCGTCGTGCTCGTGGGGCCTATCCTTGGTCGTCGTGGAGCCGATACAAACACGGTGGGGGGTCCCTGATCTGTGTGTGCCCGCAAGATCTGAGTCAGCCACCGTCATGCATTGAGTCCGCCGCTCCTCTAAAGCAAGATCTGACCCTGTCTTTTGGGGCTTTTTTTTTTTTCCACCAAGCCGTGTGAGCCGCTACCATTCAGTTATGCGAGCCTTGATGGACAATTCTATCCCATTACATATACGCAAGCCTCCTCGCAAGTGACTCACAACCTGAACCCTCCTCGGATGAACTATCAGCCCGCCCTCCCTGTTGCAGATCATCAATTAATCTGGGTTGGCAAAGCCACAGTTCCTCGTACTACGCCCGACTTTCCTGAGCGCGGCATGGGCCCTCAACTGCGACCATCATGGATAGCCCTTTCTGGGGAATCTCTAACTACACGACCCGTTGTCGCGGGATGCACGCCGTGATACAAGTCGAGGTAGGGAGCGCCCGTACCCTCCGCTCGGGTATCCGACCCCATTTGCCGTGCCCTTCCAGTCACACCGTCGGAACGAGCTCTGATAGGGGGATGATCCTCCTGCAAAGCTTGTTCAATTTTTCGGGCCCACACTGTCGTAGAAGAGGCGGGTCTTCATTGAAGATCCTTCGCAGAGATTATGAGAGAATTCTTTATCGACTATTCAGCCGTGATGTTCTGTCTAGATCTTTCTATCTTTCTGACGGCGTGGCCTGTGCGGCCGGACGTCGGCAGTGCTCGGAAGAGCGCTGGTAAATTATAACTTCCATGCTTGCTTCTCCCAGGATCATAGTTGTGAGATAGTCGGAATCTTCGGACAAGGGTCGTAGCGCTGAGAAGGGAACACGGCTGAAAGCTGGAAAAATTTGGGGGTTCACAATGAATGGCGCTGACAAGCGGATTTTTGATTAGACTACCCAACGTAAACCAAGTATCAACAGTGGTCGAGGAAAACACGACAGATCCTGAAAAGAACTACCCAGCACGAGAAAATGGTGTAACACCAAACCAAAGTAGGATGTAAGAATATTAATGAGTAAGGGGATGAAGGATAACTCTAAACCGGCTAAACACGAAAGAGGGAATGCGAATACACTAGCGATGAGAGTTTTAGAAGAAGTCCTTATAGAGAGAGCTTGTAGAGAGGTGAGTTATCGCCTTCATTGACGAACTCCATGCGGCGATCCTCAGTGATGCCCTCTGCCTTGCAGCGCTCCTCCTTCTTCTTGTTGACCTGTCTGAACGCAAGAATGGCGATCAAAGCAGCGGTCCACGACATGCACAACCCAGCAATCATGACCTTGTGTCCGAGTTTGTAACCCTTAGACTTGTCCTGGTCCCTGATTACATTGAAGCAAGTTATTAGCGGCGTGACTTTGAAGCGATAACACCAAGACATAAGACTTACCTGTAAGAGAATGACGCGACGATACCGCCCAAGTTACCCAGACCAACCATCATTGCGATACGGACACCCTTCTTGGTGTCACCGCCGGTGTTGTTGGCAGCCCAAGACAGAAGAACGGGGACAGTCGAGTATGTGCCAGTGCAGGTGAAGAAGGTACCCATGTACCCGAGCTTGGGCTGCTTCTTGAAGTTGGTGCCGAGGAGAACAGCAAAGCCAATAATGGCAAGTGCCTCAGTGACAAGGATTGAAGGACCACGAAGACCCTTCTTGTCGGAAATCCAGGCGAAAGCGAGGGCACCGCACATAGCCACAACGTAGGGAGGGACTGACATCAGCTGAGCGTCCGCGTTGGTATACCCCAGGTTGGCAATGATCGAGGGAAGGAAAAGGGAGAGAGCGTAGACAGGGATGCAGTTGCTAAACCAAGAGTTTGAGCAATAAAGAAACGGAAATGAGTGCACACTTGGCTCACCCGAGATAAATGACGGCATAGAGATAAGTCTTCCAGTCGGTCAAGCCCTGGATCACGAACTCCTTGGAGTAGTGGGTGGCATGGCCCTCACGATCAACTTCGAGACGGCGCAACACCACCTTACGCTCATCTTCGCTCAAGAACTTGGCATCTTCTGGAAGACCGACCATTCCCCAGAAGGCAAACAAGCCAGCAGCGATAGTGATGGCGCCCTCAATGATGAAGATGAGGCGCCAAGCACCCCAGTGATGGGGAGGGTGGATCTTCATGATGCCGTAGGTGAGGATACCGCCGAAAGCACCTGTACAAAAGGTAAGAAGACAGCAGGAAAACAACTGGTTTCGACCACAAACCTGAGGAAGTGGTGGAAGCATAGAAGATAGCAATCCTCCATGCAAGCTCTTTTCGCTGGAGTTACAGAAATCGATTAGCTTGAATTAATCCTTGGACGCAGATTTAGGTGTGCATACCTTGTACCAGAGAGAGATATAGTAGCCAAGCCCAGGGAAGAGGCCGGCTTCGGTAATACCGAGGAATACACGAACAATGCAGAGACCAGCAAAGTTTTGCGTAAACGCAATCGTCAAGCAGACGATACCCCAGCAAACGACTTGGAATGGGACTAAAAACAAAAGGTGTGAGATCGTCAGTCAATTGGCTCAGACTTCGGCGTCACGGGTGACATGACAAGCCGTCAACGCTAAAGAGGCTGGTAAAAACAAACTTACACCATCGGTTGGGTCCAATCTTCTTCATAAGCACTGGAAAATTCGAGTGTTAGATGGCATTTTCAGAGATCGCGATATTTGCGGAGGAAGGCATGCGCCATTGCACGCACAGTTGGAAGGAACCTGGAAGCCAAATTGACAAGGACGCAGATCAGTCAACTCAATCATTCAAGAATGGGAACCCAAGATCAAACATGCGGCCGATTTGAGAGCCAGTAAAGGCTTTCGTAACCACCGCAGGTAGATATCAATTATGAAAGCAACGAAGCTCACCTCAAACGCAGCGTAGAAGACGTAGAATAGGGCGGCGGCCACGTTGTACCCGTATGATGGGAGGTGTAGAGTAGTGGTCATTCCTGCAGCTTTGCTATGTGAGGGAAACCCGTCAGATCATGTATTAGAGATGAGAGGGGTCTCGAGAGTACTGACGCATTGCCAAAGTTAGAACGATCACTAGGAGGGAGCAAGCACGACGAGGGGAATCAGCACTAGTTAAGGAAATGAAAGATTGCCCAAAGACTTACAGGAACGACAGCAAGTGGAGAATACTGATAAGAGGGAGGATATGGAAGTCCAGCTTGCGGACGAGACGCTTTTCAGCGATCTGTCCCAACGACTCATCGACCTCAAGAGGTTCAATGTGCGCATGAGACTGGGAGGAGGCGAGGGATGGGGCCTTCTTCTCGTCGGTGGACATGGTGGATGAAGGATGGAGAGTGGTGGAAGTGGGGGGATGAGGCGCACTTGCAGAACTTGGGCAGCCTCAAGGGGATTCAAGTAGAAAAGTGAAGAGGCACAGTAAAAGAATGGAAGGTCTTTTTCAGAAAAGGGAGCAGCAGGGATATCCCATTTTTGTTCGAGGTCTTCCTATTAATACTCCGAACAAGGAAATGGGGGTGGCCGAAGTGCTAGGCACTCATTGAGTCATCCAATCACCCATGCATTCAATACGATCCACTGGCCGGGGCTTCATCTGGGACAAGATTTCACGGTGGAATCAGTAGGGACACGTTTCCATTCCGGGCGTATTAGCGACCGACGTGAAAGGAAATTCATCAATATCAACCGTGTAACATGTCGTTCTCAGCAACAGATACCCGCAGCAGATCTAGGTACAAACTTGTACCAAGAGTATCCATGATCGCGGGGGGAAGGGAGTTGCGAGGGCACAAGCTTCCACGTGGTGCTTGCTTCGACAGGATCTGCGATTTAAGCCTCTCAAACATGAATTTTTTGCGCCAGCCAAAAAAAACCGTTTGGCGCCGAAATGTTTAAGCTATCAGGGAATGTGTTTGAGGATCGAACGGTTTTGATGGAATAAAATGAATGCTCGTGCAGGATCGTGCCGTGTGGAGAAAGGGGCACGGCACATCGTGATAACTCGGGCAAGCGGTCGGGAATACTTCTTGGCCTCGCGGAGCATTTGAAATATCGCACCACTGCTTGATTGGCAGCGCTGGACGGCTCAGAGCCTTTTGATTTCGTCCTCCGCTCAGCAAGTCCCATCGTTGCCACCACAGTGATCCTCCCTCCCCTGACTATGGCCGCTACTACTGGCAGCAGCGCATCTGCATCTTCCAGTGCTGGCTCCAATGAGCGGCTCCCAGAAAACATCGCCGTCATGGGGCTTGGAGTTATCGGGGCGTTCACTGCGCTTGCCATCCTTCAGCGCGTGCCTCAAGCCCATGTTACAGTCTACGAAGTTCGTCCGGCTCCAGCCACCATTGGTGGAGCGCTCAACATTTCTCCCAACTGCCATCGCTGCATGGACAAGCTTGGTGTCGCGCCGTCGCGTTACGGTGGTTTGACCCCTTGGGTCCTGTTCCAAAACGAGCTTGGCCAGCGTGTTGGGGAGTTCAAATATGGCGGTCTCGGTGATCGCTGGGCCGGGGGATACGAGGGAATGAGAGCCCAGAGAAATGATATCCAGGTGGGTGCGCGATTTTCCAACTCAAGTCGTAGTGCAAGCCTGTCGTCAAGTGCCAAGATATCACACTATTCGATCCTCCCTGCTGACCTTGTTCCCTCTCAACACCTTATTTTCTCTCAACGATAGGATGATCTTATCACCGCGTTGCGACCTTTTGAGGATTCTGGTCGTCTAAAGATCAAGTTTGATAAACGAGCCGTCTCTATCGATGAGTCCCATGCAACGGTTGAGATAACCTTCAAGGATGGCGAGGTGTCGAAGCATGATCTCCTTGTCGGCGCCGACGGGATCCACTCATTTACTCGTGGACAAATTGTCCGTCTGCAATCTATCAACGGATGCTCCACCGCCGCTCCTTCGCCACATGCCTCAGAGAAGACTCCACTAATTAAGGTGGAAGATGGCGCAGGGACGCTTGCCAATCCGAAGGCTACATACTCCGGAATCACAACTATCTATGGTCTAGTGCCAGCCTCGTCTATTCCCCCTGAGCTTCTTGCTCCTCTGGACTCCCATCAATCCATTCGTACCATCTCTCCTCATGCTGGACTGCTCGCTATTGCGTATGCAAAAGCAGACCGCAGCACAGTCCATTGGTTCTCTTCTCGAAGCCCTGAGATCGCTCCATCCCCTGATGTCCCCGAACCTTCTCCGAACGAAGTTCGCAATGAGCTTCTCGAGACGTACGGCGGGTACCCCGAGCCGATCCCTAGCCTCATCAAGGCAACAGAGAAGATATTCTATTGGCCTGTCTTCCGATTATTGCCCCTTCCTGAGGCCTTGTACAGCCCTGCCGGACGAATCGTTCTGGTCGGCGATTCCGCGCATGCGCTCCCTCCATTCGCCGCTCAAGGTGTGGGGCTCGGCGTAGAAGATGCGTTGGTTGTCACAAACATCATCGCTGCCCTCTGCTCTCAATCTTCATCACATCCTTACGTTTCCCCGTCACCCAAGCTGTGGCAGCGGGAGTACCAGGACAAGCGCGCAGGCCGTGTGCGCCAATATGTGGCTCACGCTGAAGCACAGGGCCGTGCGCGGATGAGCTCACACACAGTCATTGGTCGGGCTCGGGAATGGATGTTGTGGGCCGCGTTTCCACTCATCAACACCTTGGCTTGGGTTCATGGCTCGTCTATGGGTGGTCTCATTTCTAAAGGTCTGCAGAGCATCGGGCTTGGCGATGTCCAAGGTTGGGGATACGATCCAGATGCCGAGATCGTTTCTCTTTCAGGGCTATAGGTTGTCGCGAAAAGTGCACGCCGCGGCACGGCGCTCGTCCCGCGTTGCGTTTGGAAAAGAGGTAGCGCGCTCACTTCAGAACCGTCTCATAGAATCGCAGATCGTCGTGTGCCAGTGATTAGTATTATTCATCCTTGATATAATTTTATTTTATTCGTATGGAACCGTGGGCCCTTTCGGAAGCTTGTTCCTGGAAGCTTGCAGGGATGTGCGGTCAATTATAATCAGAATGTATGCTACGTGAGAATTGCGGCTACGGTAGGGTGCAGATATCTCCGCGTGGATCGCCCCTGAAACGGGCTGGCAACTGCGGACAGTTTGCAAAGTGGTTTCACCTTGGCGATGATGGGAGGGAATTTGTTTGTTGAGTCGACCCAGTGACGGTTGTTTGGCGCAACCTTGCACCTTCACGGCATGGCTTCCGACAATACCCAGGATCTCCAGATCCAACTTAATGCGATGGTCGGTGCCTTGAGTTGCTCCTATTTTTTGTTGCGTTTCTATGGATCTCGGTCTATCCCTGGCCTCTCCCACAAATCCGGTGGGAGAGTTGGCCATCAATGTTGGAACGGCCCTCTTCATTCATAGGCGATAATTCTGACGATTGAGAGTACCGATTTAATGATGAATTACTACTGGTGGGGCCTTTAGCCCCACCTTTTTCTCGACCTCTGTTGCATCGCAACAGACTGGTTGCGTGGAGCATTTAATCATACAACATCCTGCTGCCGATGAGCAAGCCTCCTCAAATTTATTCTCCCAGAAGCTTGTACACCCTAAAGTACCCACTCTTTTTAGACCTGCAAAAGCGCGCAATCCCTTCTCACTCGCGTCGACTTTTGCTGAGCCCTTCTCCCATACCACTGGCATGGCATTCTCCCGTAGTTTCGTCGCGATCGTGTCGCTTGCCACCATTCTTGCATGCATCCCAGTGATACAAGCGGCCGCCGTGGCGGCGGACAAGGCTTCGCCAAATGGGAGCAACCCCCCAGTAGCTCGTAGCTGGATTTCCTCTATGCTCTCGGATAGCGAAACCACTACAGCAGCTACTACTTCGACTAGTGCAACTGCAACTGATGCGACCGCATACCTCCGTATCGCGTCCCTCTCCATCGCACTATACGAGTAAGTGGGGGTCATAAGCTATTCGCCATCTGCCCTGCATAACGCGTCCACTCCCCTACAGCTTCATGATGACGATTCCTGGAGAGTTCCGCCTATATGCTTCTCAGCCTAGCTTGAAGAAAATGAGTCGGGCATGTGTTCTTTTCATCCTGGTCCGCTACATTTCTGTTGCTGCACTTGTGACATCCAACGTGGTAAGTCGGTTGTCATTCTAAGCGACGGTCCTCCCCATTTAATAACTCCGGATGTAGGGCTTCTTCGGCAGCAACTTCTCGGCATCGGCGTGTTCGCACTTTTACCTCGTCGCTCCCATTTTGAAAGGTTTGTCTTCAACACCTGAGCTATGGCTGCCTATTGACTCAGCATGACTCCTTTCCCTGCATCCCTTGCCGTCGTTGACGTGGTGCAATTCACGAATCCCACCCGACTCTCGGTCTCCACTATGATGTCAACGTTGGCTCCACTGTTTCCTCTGTCTTGGACGCCACCTTCCTAATCGGGAAACTTTCGTTGTGGATCTGGTTTTCTTCCCTGTTCGCCCTGCGTACGACAACATCTAGTGTTTGCGGTTCTGGTATCGCAGGCGATTGTATCAGTCCGCACGTATGCGATTTCGAGGAAGGAGCCTTGGGTCTTGTACTTTTTGTCCGCGTTGTAAGGATCTCCGTCCATGCTCGTCTCTTTTTCCTCGTTTGACTTACCAATTTGGACAGGTTTGTGGCTTGCATGGTCCCTGAGGTATATGATTCCTTTGCATCGCAATCCCCTCGACTCAAATCTTTGGTTTTTCTTATGGACAGTTCCTTGGAAATGCGTGGGAAAGAATTGGTGAGTGTCTACCATCCTCATCAGCCTTCCGCCTCCTAATCATGACAACCTTTCATCCTATTTAGCCGTTCAAAACTCGTCGCACAATTGCACGAGCGGAAATGGAAAGGTCAAGGTCGCATGGCTCCATTATCTTGCTGGTATGTGTCCAGTAAATGTCCGCCATTACGTTTGTTTTCAACACTACTCCTCTAGCGATGATCTACGACGTTGCTACCATGGCCATCTCCACTACATACCTGGTGCTTCAGTCGACTGACATGGGCCTGTTCGTCTTCCTTCCACTTGATCTGTCCAAACAAATCCAAACATTGCACTAACCTTGATGCCACTCGTCCAGGATGTCCGGCTTGTCTCGATTGATGCTGAAGGAAGGAATGGGTAAGTGGAAAAGCTCCCGTGTTATGGAATATCGGACGCTTATTCAATCCCTTTATTTATCAGTGTTTTTCATCCTCCTCACTGGCGTAAACCTCCTCAACCTCGTCCTCTTCCGCGTCGGATCCCTTGCCGCACAATCCAGTGCAGCATCGCTAGGGCAGGCGGTTACCATGATCATGAGCCAACATATCATTTTAAGTAAGTCGTCGGCATGCCTTTTTCAATTTTTGGGATTTTTCCCGATTTTTCGGAGGTTTTCTGGGTTTTCTTTTCTTTTCTTCATTCAAACAACCCGCCCAAGATAATGGAGTACTAAACAAAAGCCTACAGGTTTGCACAACTGGCGCGCAGCCTCGACAAACTCGCCATCAAGTCACGAGCTTGGTCCTGTCTCTTACGCTGGCCATGCCCCTACGCACAATGGACATGACAACTCCGTCATGGGCCGCCTGCGAAACATGGGACATAACGGCAACTCTCGCCGTGATGGGGGTAAAGATGGCTTCCATGGCACGACAAGTGTTACTTTCAACGCGGATGTTGCCCACCGTCAGTCGAGGACTGTGGGCACGATGCCTTCGATCAGCGATCAGCCCACTACTCAATCTCGGTCTGTGGTTCGGGACTTTGTTCGCACGACAAGGAAAGGGTCAAGCGAAAACGAAACCCCCCTTGAAATCCGAATCGAGGTCCAGGAGGATATCAAAATGGATGACGATGCACTCTCACTTGATCCGAACGACCACAATGCCTTAGCTTTCGATGTGAGTAGCTTTTCTATACTGGCAAGGTTTTTCGCGCTGACGCATTATCTCAACAGCAAAAACAGCAGACCCAACACTGGTCGCGAGGGTAAACTGCCTCTCTTCGGACGACACCGTCTCATGCGCGTCTCCAATTCCTTCGCAGTCGTCTTCGCTTTCATCACCTACTGCACTACACCCTCCTTAATGATTCTGGTTTACCTTTCGTTCTTTCACAAGTATCTTTCCTTACCATACCTCTTGGGCTATTGGGGCTCTTATTGTCGCTTTGCTAAGCTTTTTGGTGGTCGTGTTCAAGTCGTCATTCTTTTGGGATTGGTTGGTCGCCTATCGATATCATATTTAACTTGTGGCCAAGCATTACAGTCGCTTTGCTGTCGTCGAATCCTACTCGTAAATACCCCTGTTCAGCCTAGTTGTCTAAAAATAAACGCAGGCAATGTGATTGATTTGTGAGCTTCCTTTCGACTTTGTTGTCAACTATGCGCGCCGGAGATCTAAGTATACAGAGGAGAGAAAAAGTTAGAGGCCGATCGGGGCGAAGGGTTGGAACACTTAATCTTTGTCAAAGGAGATTTCCGAGCCTTGGCTGCTTGATTGCATAGAATAATGCAGCCTAACTGATAAAATTACGGAGTCTCAGCCTTGGCGAAAGGTTGTGGAGATAAGATTCCTTATTTAGCGGCCCATTAGTGGCTTGCTACTTAGTCCTACAGCTATATAGAGCGAATAAGGACATTGAGGTCGTTAATCCATCCTGGCACCCGGGAAATCGTTACTCCTAGTCTCAAAGCCTTTCAACGGCTCGTCGCCACAAATTGAATCAACGGAAGACGCGGTATGTGAGAAGGGTCTATAGATGGGATAGAGCCGTGGGTGGTGGGTGGGTGGTGGACGCTGTGATGGGAAGGTTCTAGGCTAAGTGAAACTTCTGTTTGGTAACGAATGAGTATCGGGCCATGGCCATCTCTACTGCTCTTTCTTCTGATTATTTCTGGAATGGATTGTATGATCCTCCATAATCGTGTTTGAATAGCCCTCGAGCTCTCCAAAGTCTGCCCTTTGTTCGCTGACCGCACCCGGGGGCGACCACACATTTACCGGGTTTATAAATCGTAGCTTCACACCCTCACCCGTTGTTGCTTTCCTCTGACCACAGGAGATATCTAGAGAGATCGCATAACTAGCCTGCTACCCTTCTTCCTTTCTGTTCCTGGAATCCTTCATCGATAACCGGCCACATCGCGTATCGTCCTCAATGACTCGCCCCTCACAGTGTTCGCCCCTCGCACCCCGTCGCTTGAGCGTTACAAATCTCCGTTCGAGGCCGTAAGTCTTCATCGTGTCTGCGTGGGTCTAGGCTTACCGTGATCTACTTTACTTCCTTTTACCATTCTGCAGTCGTGACAGCCAGGTACTATCCCTGAGTTCTCCGCCGGGATTCCTCTCATCGAAGATAAAATCCCCCGAGGAGAGGCGATCTTACCCTTCTTCCTCTTCCTCCCGGGCCCGTATCGTACGCGGTCCCCGAGTCCATGGCACATCGGAGGCTATGTCAGTTCAGATAGATCTGGGTGGCAAGCTCGATAATATGTGCAGTGAAGACACTATCAAGGCTTCTTCTCGGCAGCTCCGGAAGCCGTTAGATAACCTCTTCAGCGTCCAAATGGATCCTCGTGAAACATTTGACCCTGACGAACAGACTTGGGAACAGAGGATCTTTGAGGCGCGTCAGGCTGGACAGGCTCAGGAGCGACGCCTCAATTCACAAATCCGGGAGCGATATGTCCAATTAGCTCTCCACCAACCGTCCCTGCCAGCAGAGCCTCTACGCGACCCGTTTGAGCTCAGTGATGCAGATATGGAGAGCAACTCTGCGCGAGGGTGTCAATCCTCTCACCACGTTTACACTATCTGCTGCAATAACGATAGCCAATGGGATGAAGACCTGGATCTCCCAGCCTCTGCCTTACTCGCCAGCTTTTATCCTCTCCAGCGATACCCCAAAGACTAGGTTCCATGATGATACTTCAATGCGGCGATGTTGGAGATGCGGATGTAGCAGTGAATGTCACATTATTGGTTCGGGCATATCTTAACATAAAATAGTACGATTCTAGGATCCAGATTTTCTGTTGCGCATAAAGGGTGATATTAGCGTTAGTGATATATAGCCAGCTTTGCTTTCAGTCGCTCTCGTGGAATTTGCGAGTTAGCGTTTAGCTGGGTTAGGATTTAGGGGCATTGCTGTGGCAGCTCAATTTTAGCGTCTCGTTGCCAGCGATGCACATCTGATGTTTGACTTTAGGGTCCTTACGTTCATCTGAGCGATGGAGGAGGTCAAGGCATCACATGTCCGTTTCCCGCTTACGTAACACCGACGACCATCTTCTGCCTTGGCCCTCATGGATTCTACAACTTCATCCAGTGAAGCTGGGCCGTCAACAGCGCCTACAGCACCTCTTCCTTTGAACTCTTCCAAAGGTGGCCGGGCTTCGGGCAAAGCTTGGAAAGATCGTACATCAGCCTCCAAGTCTGTGTCTCTTCTGAGTGCCTAAAAATGTCTTGACTGGAGCTGGAACTCCCTTTTAACTCTTTCTCGTTATCTCAGACGTACTCATCTATCCGTTGGCCTAAGGACGAAGAGCTGGGATGAGCGGATGCGAAAGGCCACCGAAGCTGCCGCTGTGAAGAAGCTCGAGAAAGAGCTGCAGGACGAGAAGGCAGCTGAACAACAAGCGTATGTTTCTGACACCCCATGCTACGAAAGATATTGAACCGAGTCTCATTATTACCCCTCTTCTTAGACGAACTGACAAGATCCGTGCAAGACGAAAGGCCAGGGAGGAGAGAGAAAGACTAGAAATTATGAAGGCAAAGGTGCGCACCGAGCCGCTTGTACACTCAATCCATGAAACTACTCACCGATTCATTGTTTTCAGATGAGCCAAAAGAAATTGGATCGACAACGACGGAAGCTCGGCCGGACTAAGAAGGTCAATGGTTGACGCAGTTGGACCTTGTCTACTACTGCTAAATTATCCAATTTGAGATTGTTGCCATGAAAATGGAGAAGCATTAGGAGTAGATTGAATAGAAAGGTAGCGACAGATATAATCATAAGCACAGCCGACTTCACTAGAGATCCCAAGAATGATCGACCTCGCCCGATAGGACGAAAGGCTTGTCTAGTCCTACTACAACCGACTGGCACAGTGGGCACTCTGCTGCAAGCAACTCATCAAGCTCATTTTTAAGCTTCTCTGCCCTTTCCCTGGCCCTTTGCGTGCTCTTGATCGCCTTCTCCTCACCACCAGCGCCCCATCCAGGAACGATGTTGATGTTCAAATTGATATTCGAGGTGATGGCGGTAGCAAGAGACTCCGGAATAATCAGGTCCCTGAGCCCTGCGCCTGCAGCGACCATAACCTTCCCACCAGTGATCGCGGGGGCCACCACCGCTCGCCCGATGTTGGCACCAGCTGAGAGGAGATTTCGCGCTTGCTGTGCTCCAAGGGGCTGTTGACCATTCGCAACGATGACGGAATTTTGTCGGGATTCCGAACCTTTCTGAGGGGCCGTGTTAGTGAGCCTCATAAGCTCGTCCTGGAGGTGGATGATCCGCCGAAGACTCGTTGGATATAGGTATTCCTTGACCTGTGTAACAACAAGCTGTGAACAACTCGCCCAACATGAACGAAAGAACAGGATGCTTACCTGTCCAATCAAGCAATTGGCGTGGAAGGAATGTTGACACGGGAAGATGTAGAACTCTCTTGTTAGCAGGGGAAGATTGCACGACGCGCACGATTCTGCGGGTTCCACCGTAACAAAGCGATGTTTCAAGTTCTCAATGTCTTGTTTGATGTTATCTGCTGTCCTCGTGGCGTCGTTCATTTCCGTCTTGAGCGCCTCAATCTGAGCGCTATACCCTTCCAGAGCGGTACAGATCTCATCCTTGAAATCGTCGATGATAACGAAGTCGGGGAAGAATGGCAATATGTCCTCAATCTTCAAGGCTGTCGTGTTGTCCAAGAACCTCATAGCGCTAGAAGTTAATCATCAGCACCCCTTGCAAGAGATAGCGACAAGCTGTGTTGCACGCACGTCTTGATGTCTTTCTTGTCCTGCACGACATACTTCGCTACCATCAACCACAGTTTCTTCCTCAGGACCTCATCGTCCTCTGGACGATCGGCATTGACCTTGGCCAGTTCGAGTTCGCCCATCTCAAGGGCAAGCTCCACACTCTCTTCCCACATCTCCATTTGGGCGTAGATATGGACACACGCTTGGAATCGGTTGTTACGTTTGCACAATCTTAATGCGTAATCCAGGTCATAATACGGTCGTGATGTAAGCGGATCCTTTGGTGCTGTAGATAGGAATCGGAGGAGGGGGAGATCAGCCGCATTGAGGGGCGGATTAGAAGGATCGGATATAGGGGTAGATGTGGGGAGTTTGGAGTGTGACGAAGCAGGGGAGGCAGATTTGGCAATGGGGGATGGAGTCGCTAGGAAGGTGATCAAGAGATTGTGCACCATTGGGGATGTGGACCCGGCAGCAAACACGACATGCTGCAGGTACCGAACGGCGTGGTTGGGTTGTATGGGAGAGACGGGGGCATGCTGGTTTTGCAATAGAGCAGGAATCAAACGAAGGGGGTCGAGAGAAGGCTGCCTTAGCCAAGAGTCGACGGTCTCTTTTGGATTATGCCTCATGAGAACAGAGGAGAAATTATAGTAAAGGTCGAGGTCGGACTAATGGAAGGCAAAGTCAACTACTGCCGTATTCGCCGGAGATCAATGCACTCGCACCTGCCGGCTCAGTTGATCCACAGCTTTACCCCATTCCTCATTCATAACATAGTGTTCCACAATTCTCTTATGGTCACCTACGACAGAGGCGTAATACAGAAGTACGTCTGTCCTCCCGTGACTCAAGATAAGGTCGTACGTAGTTGGCTTATGCAGATTAGCCTAGAGAAGGATTGTGATTAGCGTGCTCGCTGACTGCTGCTCGAAATTGCCCGTACTTTGTAAGTCTGAAGGAACTGCCGTAGCTCATCGTCGACGACTGTTCGCTCCGCTCGTAGATTCTCGACGTCCATGGAAGCGCTTTCCGACGCCACAACATCATCCAAGGTGTTCAGTTTCCCCAAATAGATCTCGACCAGCCACGTAGCGAGCATCATTCGCTGAGTGAGTGCCTATAGTACAATACGTCAGTACAGAATAATGTGGATGAGGCTGCTACGGACCGTCTTAGGGACCCGCTCTAGCCGGCAAACTAAAAAGTACCGGAGAGCATCAGGCTCGCCAGCGTCATGGAAAGCAAGAGCGACGTCCTCAAACCCTCTGGTACTCTGAGCATAGCATTGCGCCGCTTGTATGAACTGGCCCGTTTTGAAGTGGTGGTCGGCGAGTGATGCATTGATGAAGGCTCGTTGGGCTGGAGTCTATCATTAGGATTGGCTTAGTGAGAAGCTGACGAGCTGACTGAACATCATTACCAACCCTAGCAAACTGGAGAGCTACTTCGTGATTTTCTCTCTTCAGCTGTATTCGCCATACATCACGATCTTCCTGTGATATTTGGACTTCGAGGAGGGACGAGTTGGTGTAGATCCAGTATGTTTTCTCTACAGGATCTGCTGTGATGGCGATGGGCTTTTCGGTTGGTCGCTGGAGGAATGATTCATGCTATTAATTCGAAGGTCTGAGTCCGACAGAGGAAACGTACCAGACCGAGGAGGTCTTCCCAAACAAGCTTGTCATCTAGCCGACTGACAGCGCAAACTCGGTCGTGGAACAAAAACAGGAAGTGAAATTCGGTAACGGCCATGGAAATAGGGATTGGTTGTGCAGGGGCTTTCGGTGAAGATGGGGGCGAATGAGAAGTGGCGGCAGAATAAGGGTATGGCAGCAGTGAAGTAGATTCCACAATGTCGGCTGCGGTAACTGCCAGGTTAAGGGTACCATGGAAAACCCCTTGACCTAAGGCATAACAATAGTTTAGTACCTTCAAGGTTATTTAGAAACAATGGTTTACCATTCATCCATGCCATAATAGGAGCAGCCTTTGGCGAGGCAGGGCGGTAAACATGGAGCTCTGAGTTTGTCGCCATGCCAGGCAGTTCCGAGAATTCTACGTTGCTTTGTCAGCTAATGGTATCGAGAAGTGTCAAAATTTTACTGACTTGGTGCGACATCACGGTAGGGTATAAAGGTAGGTTCAAAGAGCTTCCCAACCTCATCCGGTTTCTTCTCCACCGTACCACTAAACTGATATAGTCGGTTCGAGGAGGTTGCGAGGACGATGACACGATTAGTGCCAGATACAAACTCCGCATGGAGGCCAGTAACGGGTTGTCGGTCTGGGAAAGAGTATATCGATTGCACATAGCGGTCAGGAGAACGGAAGATGTCGTCGTGGGCGTCGAGCATCATTTCGCATATTCCACCACTCCGATTGCCCAGCAGTATCTCACGAGTCGATGTTCGCGGATAGGTGTTTGAGGAGGAAGCTTTATTGGAGTTCCAGGCTACAGACTCGACAATCATCTTGCACTTGGGCAAAGGTCGAGCTTTCGTCCACCCTTCGTAGAGGTAGAAATTTTCGCTCTGTTGTGTCGTGATGAGGGTGTGTCTGCCAGTTGGGTCGGTGAAGATCTTGTATATGCTCAAGTCGTTCCGTTTGGTGGCAAGTCCGATGTTAGCAATATTGCCCTCATTCTTCAAGCTGAGCTGCTGCAGCGTAGTAGAGCGCAGCGCCATGGTCAGAACATTAGAGGAGACGGCAAGAGAGACGAGCGGGGCGGGGAGAGTGTGCTGGACGCCTGTTACTTGGAACATGGGCTCATCATCTGGATGCTCCAGCCCCAGTGGGCCCTTGTGTAGTATTTCAGGTAAGCACACGAATCGCCTTGAAAGAAGCGAGCACATACCAAGTCATCATCGATGTCGATATCCCCATCAAATGGAGTGCTCTCAAACCCCTCGAATTGCACCTGGGACTTGTAACGGTTTACTGCCGGCAGACCAGAGGGTCTTGTCGCGTGTTCGACATCTGGGGTGGTGGGTAAGAATCAGCCGGGTGTCTCACGACCTCTCACTTGGACAGAATTACAGTCGTCAAACATTACGAGGGAGTTGCGGTCCTCGCCGGGGGTATGTGTCTCCTCGAGCGAGACGAGGCGAGGGTACGTTGGGTGAGCGCGTAGTTGAACAGGTGTTCGTCATCACAGGAGTGACATGTTCATCCTACTAGAGGAAAAATGGGCGGACCAGAGCACACCTCCCTAGTTATACGTATCCTACGATAAAGGCGTCGGAGTGGCCCTGATGGCGCATATTATTCGGCGTACAGATATCTACATCTATAACAACCATACGCGCTTATATGGTGCGTACTTCGATGTGTACCGCAGTGGCGAGGCCAGCCCATCAGAATAGATGCAGGAATCATCATCCGTGTACCGTTGGCGGATTGTAGCTAATGAAGGCGTTTATCACATCGGTTTGGTGCCAACTCTAGGCACGAACTATGCAAGCGCAGCAAGCAAGCAGGCGGTGACTATTGACGACACAAAGTTGACCTAGGAGGGCATTGATATGCTCAGTTAGGTTATTCCAGCGAGCAAAATATGTGCATGCCTCACCTGGTTGTTGCTTAAAATGTTTAGGCCGCTGACCACGACGTCGTCCGTCTTCGGCCTCACCACTCCATCTTTCAAAATCATCTTGGACGATTTTGAGAATACGCTACGCTGGAGAATAGCGCCAAGGAGAGAATCAATCTGAATGCGCCATAGATGGTGAGTCTGTTGGTGGTATCACAAAAGATGACAGAATTTTGCTAACCAACGAGCCCACCACTCCAGCAAGCCCGCCATATACAACAAACTCCAGCAGTTGGAACCCAAAAGGCTTCGAGGATGCCAGGCATCCTGCGCGCTCAATCCATAGATCGACGGCAATGGTGAACCCAACAAGAATACCACCTCCAAGACTCGCTAGCGTCCCCATAACGGACATTCCTCCATTGGTCCCTGGAGGTACTGTCTTCCATGGTGCAATAACGAGCCTAGGGGGAGACTTTGAGAGGATACCGAGCTCACTGGCAAAGGTGTCTCCGCAGCAGCAAGCGAAATGCCCGAGAGCAGCGAATATCAATGCTCTACTAATGGGTACAACGTTTACCGAGTGTGAGATGGAGCTGAACAATGAAGGGGGACACCATGATGAGACGAATGTCGTCTGATCCACGAGTGGCGCAGAGTACAGAGGTCGGATGAGCGTGGCTTGGAGAGAGTCGGGATACAGCAGGACGCTCCATATGGTTCCAGCTACAAGGGCGCTGAAGGAATTACATAGGACCTATGCGTAATGCGGGAGCGTTAAATCAATGAGCAGCCAGGAATGCATATGAGTAGGGGATAGACTCACTTGCCAGGCATTACGATATCCAGCCTCCTCGTTGCCATCCTCGCTCAGTTTCTTCTTGAGAGAATGTCCAACTTTTGTGGCCTGTAGAGGGGCCTGTGATTACCAGACCGTCCATAACCACGAAACATTTGTGTACTAACCCGAGAAGCAGCTAGATAGAAGATAATCATCGTTACCCCAAATACTCGTAGCGGTACGCTCATTAGCCAGAACCCTACAATGAACGCGGCAGCTGCGCCATCAGGAGATAAAGACCTCTTTTTCAGTCCTCTGACTGTCAGGGAGCAGATTGAACAACATTCCGTGAGTACAAGATATGGACTGGTCGAGAGATGAAAACGGCCACAAATGGAGGGAACTTGTTCAGACCTGCAAGGTATGATGCAAGAGCAAAAGGAATGACCAGAGAAATCAAGGAAGGAGCCATCCTGAAGACTCTCGTTAGAACCTTCGAGGCTAAGTAGGCAGCCAGTCCACCAGCTGAAAAGAGGAGCGCGTCGGCGAAGGTCGCCCGACACGCTGTGACATCACGGTGCTCCTGGAGATCTGTGGCACCACTCCTCTTATTTGTTCTGACTATCGCTGAACGACAGACACGGAATTTTCTATGCTCCTCCACCTATATTTCTGGAACCATGAATTCTGGGACGACTGTATAGATATTGTACGTTTGGAATGGCATTCTGTAAGACATTTGGAAGGGTGCAGATCGATTTAGTGGATTAGCGGCCTGATGGAGAGGGGAAAAGGGAGAAAAGTGAGGTCCGAAACTGCAGTCGTGGGGTGGGGTCAAAACAAAAGTCTTCTCTCCCATCGTTTTGGCCTTCTGTTCATTGTGCAGGAAATGAGCGACATCAGGTTGACAACATGACAGAGCATGACTGAGCGCTGCTAGTTCCTTGGAACCTGAAATGGCCATCTCTCGAGCTGAATTATACCGCAAATAGCCATCAGCGATGTGGACACCTAGCGTTGCTTCACTTGACGACGAGGGACTGGTGCACCCCGGTACGAGCCCATTTTAGTTTTCTTTTCGGCTGGCTTGAGGATCTATGAACACGAGTGACCTGTTCAGTAGTGTGCTTTCCTTGTCCGGAAGTCCAAATCTTACCTGGAATGAGCACAACAGGGTTTCGTCGACACTCATCATAGCGCCTGCATTGTCAAACTCTCCACAGTAGTTGGGGGCACTGAAGATGGTGACGAGCTGCCTCTTAGCAAAGAACTCGTAGCCCTCCTCCACGACTTGGTGGGCGCGAACGATGAGCTCAAGGTCATGCTTCTGCAAGAATCGGGTGACCACGTCGGCGCCAAAGGTAAACGAGACGCCACGATCATTCTCGCCCCAGCCGGAGACTTCCCCATCAGGATCGGACCACAGAAGATCGCAAATCAAGCCTTGGGTTGGAGTTGTGATGTGCATAAGATATAGTAGCTTTGCCCACTCGTCATAAACCTACTTACCAGTGTCTGGGACATCCGTTGGCCTCATAACACGGCGGATTTGCTCCATGCTCTGCAGATCGGGGCTCAGTCCGCCATGCATCGTGAAAATTTTGTCATCAATGATAGCAGCAATTGGCATGCAGTTGAAGCAGTCCTTTCAGGCGAATCCGAGATGAGCAAGTCACAATGTGGCTAGTTTTCGGTATTTCGAAGTACTACTTACCGTGAACGTTTTCCAGAGTTTGATATTGTACCTGCGCTTGCCTGTGGTGAACGAAAATGTGTCATTTCGCGTCAAGTCACGCGTCAAAACATGTCACGAGAGGCATGAACTGCATGCCACTCACACTCATCGTAGAATCCATAAATTCGGTTGGTGCTTGCGGCCTCGTGATTACCACGGAGTAAGAAAAAATTCTCCGGGTACCTTTGCAAAAGTCCCGAGCCGTCAGCTGCATTTCGCACTACACGAAGGTCGACGCACTTGATCTTGTAGGCCAACAACAAGCAAATCGTCTCCAAGGATTGCTTTCCGCGATCGACATAGTCACCAAGGAACAAATAGTTCGCCTCCGGAGGGAAGCCACCATACTCGAACAGGCGAAGGAGATCATAATATTGACCATGAATGTCGCCTAAAAAGGAAATAAAATAAAATGCAGCGTCAGCAAGGTGTGTTTGCGTGAGTTTGGGCAGCGTGAATGTGGGGAAGCGGACGCTCGTACCGCATATCTTTATGGGTGCTTCTAGTTCCAGTAGGATTGGTTGATTGACAAAGACTTCTCGGCTTTTTTGGCAGATATATCTGATCTCGTGCTCTTGGAGAACTACAGTACGACCTGGCCGATGGCCTCTGACTATATGTATGGTATCCGTACATGAGAAATAGGACCACAATGAAGAGTATAAAAAGCGATAAGGTAAAGGAAGAATTAGGAGGAATCACGGGTATCATAATATGACCGGTGAGAAATGGGAGTGAGGAAATATCAGCCACAGCGGCGCCAAACCCAAAACACCGATAACGGATAAGGATGGTCAAAGCACAGACGGGGGACGTCCAAAAAAGTGAAGACATGCAAGGGAATAATTCGGAATGAAAGATAAAGAGGGTGACGTGGATGAGATGGAGGCCGATGAAGAATGTGGGGAAGCATCCTCGCCTTCGAGCAGTCGGTCAATCACGGAGTCCATATCAACCTCGAGTTCTGCCATGATGCTGGATGATCTCAAGGGGCCTGTATGTTACCTTATGCACCAAGTGGCAGCTAAGAAATTTATGAAACAATTTAGCTAAGGCTTCAGCGGGGGCAGTGCAACTAAGACATCAGGCGCACTCACAGCTCGTTGAGAAAATATAGGGAGGGCAAGGGGGGGCAAAGCGACCGAGAAGAAGAGAGCCCAAAGGGAGAGATCAAGAGCAGAAGAGTCGAGGAAGGCAAGTAAGCTGGGAGGTTGCAGAAGCGCGGGGTGGTAGTCAGAAGCAAAAAGCAAGCGTGGCAAGTTTTGCGATACAGAGAGGGGCTGTCACCGTGACACCAAGACGCGCAACAAGGAAAAATCAGTAATCAATTTATCAGCACGATCCCGAGTTCTCCGAGACCGATATCAATTGGCGTGAACCGCGTGGCGCATCGAGAGAGGAGGGCGCTAATCGGTTGGCATGACCAAATCCGGAATATCACCTAAATTTTCCAGCTTTTGCTGTTTATACTAATTTTGTACAGCTAGATCGACGCCGATAAAAAATTAGCTCCCACACAGTCGAAGTCGAGATGTGGGCTTTTTTCAAAGAATCCCTCCCCAGATATGACTCTAACTCAACAATCATGACTATTAATCCTGTTTTGATATACATATTGCAACACTACTTTACATGATATTTGTCCGGGACCCCAAAGCAAGCGAAAGACTGAGATGACGGAGTGATTGGGGAGATGCGAAGCTGGAGATGCGGCCAATACGACGATTAAGTATGATATGGGGAAAATGAGCAGCATGAGGCGAACTAATGTGCGGGTACGGTGAGACATGAAGCAACAATCGAGCAGGGGGTATAAGCTTCATCGGCCAGTGAGTACGTTCCAGACGTTCTCAAGGGATCTGTGGCCATATTAGATTTAAGTCATGTTATAAGAGGTGATATATAATAACTTACAATCGACCTTTGCGGGGTTTTGGTTTCGGTTTCGTAACCGGCGGCCTCTGTTGCAACGCAGATGCAGACAAGAGAGGAAGAGGAGTGTACATCGACTGGGCGGCTTCTGCACGCTCGGTGATTCCATCCCAGAGCATTTGATAGATAAAGCGGACCTAAGTTGCAAATAGCACAATGAATGTGTTCATACTGTGAGAAACAGCGCAATACGGGAACTGGCCGAGAAAGCAAACTCGAGGGCACATGCTTACCTGAGTCTCATTGTCAATCATATTCATTCTCTGTTCCAGGAGATGATCCAATTCCTTTAACACGGGGTCGTTCGCGATTTCCGTTGGCTGTGGCCCTAGCGGGGACGCTGGCATCCTAGGGGCCACATGCATTGAATCGTACGGCGAGGGTATGCATTTGTGTGATCGTAGAATCGAGTTGATTGCAATGAAAGTCCCAGTGCGACCACCTTCGGCACAAGTTATAACCATGGGAGGGTCAAATGGGGCAGCTTGCGAGGACTCGACTCCAAGGAGCGTCCCATTTGCAGAGTACTGTGATGGAGGTCGAGAGTTGACACGATATGCAAGCGTCATCAGTTCGCGCAGTGCTTGGTGAGAATCCGAGTTGGGTATCGACTTTGCTGGCCAGCTCTCAAACAACAGATGTACTACTTCATACGACTCTTCTGAGCTGGCTGAAGAGGCGGCAGCCGTCCGAAGATCACGTACCGAGGCGGTGGGTATAGAGTTTTGGCGAGTGATGGTGAATGTAGTTTTGGTGCAGTTAGCTTTTGTGTATCGCTTTTGCTTCACCGTCTGAACGCGGAGTGGTGCTGGTGCAGGGGAAGCGGTATGACCATGGGCCCCGTTTTGTGAAGCGCCTGAGTGCAGAGGGGCGCTTGACGGAGATCGAGCATGTATCGTCCATGAGGAGGTCAGCACAGAAGGAAAATAAGGGTCCGGGGGACGTGAGCTGCCTTCGCGAGGTGGAGAGAGCTGGATGATAGTATGGATGCGAGGCCGCGGAGCGGATCTTGAGGACGAATAGGAGGTCAAAGCACCCTCTCCTCCTTGCAAATAATCCTCTGGATCTTCAGGTGGGAGAAACATGGAGAGAAACGCGTGGGCGCCTGAACTGGTTGGTGCCTGGCCGCACGACGGGCAAGTTCGGATACCAGAAGAAGAATTCAAAGAAAACCCAGAGGTGAGCCAGGCCATCAGATGGAAAAGAAATAGAGGGAGGGGAGCTCGCCTCAGCAGCGACCCACCAGCGACCGCCCGCACCCTCCCGCACATAACTGGCGTTGACGAATCGATTCGGATCACCTCCGACAATGACCCGGTTTCGATCGTATGCCTCTGTACTGAATCTCCTGATCTTTCTCTCTTCATCAAGCATTGTCCTAAAGACAGAGTCGAGTCAGTTTGTTACAGGTGGCCAATGTTGAACGCATCACAGCAGCAAGGCAAAACGAGCGCAAGAACATGGCAACACTGAATACAGAAGCGAAGGAAACTCACGCATCGAGGGTCGAATATGCAAGGAGTTCGCCATCTTCTAGATCTAAACCCTCTGTGCCATACTGCAGTAGCTCAGCACGCGCAGTCGCCCTGTAGGTTTCGCGCTCAGTGACCAGGTTGTATGAATTCCATATTTTCTTCGGATTAGAGAGTGCTGTCTTGAGCCACTTGGGATGGGATAGATCGGCCGGATTGGACGTGTAGAGGGTGTATGGGTTAACACTGGCACTGGCACTGTTGGCCATAAGGTGGCCCGGGGTGGCCACAAGGCGCTTGATTTCGGGACCGACGATTGAAGCTCCGAACAACTCAAGATCCAACACCTGAGTGGTTGACTATCTTGGGGTTTACGTGCAAGGGGGCTAGGGTAGTTTGAAATATTTGGCTGAATATTTATCTTTAGGACCAGGTCTGAATTCCACCTCGTCTAATTCGGCGTCTGAAAAGCTGTGTGCTGGTGAATCATCCTGCACCGCTGCTACTGCAGCCATCGCCCTCCTGCATAGATTCGTGAAGATCCGGAAATGTTTGATATGCTCTCGTGCTGCTATATCAGGCTATCTGTCTTTAGAGAAATCGAATACGCCTTGCCTGGTATGCACAGTAGTGAAAAGTCCAAGAGAAGTCTGAATTAGAATCGTAAGCGGTGTGGGGTAATAGCGTGGCAGTAGAAGGGTATCAATCGTATGTGTTTTTATCGTTCATGGCTTATGGGATCCATGGGCCCTTCGTGCTTTGCGGCTTCACATCCTCCACCCAACTTTTTCCATCACAAGCGCCAATCCTGCCGACGTTTTCCTCCTCATCCGTCTACCAGCCATCTCCGTGGCGAAGCGCAGACATTCGTCAAGCCTCCATCGACCCTCATATAATGGGGTATTGATGGTGGCAGCAGGTGGAGACGGGATGTCAGTAGGCTTTAGAGTTGTGCGTCCACCGGATGTCCCAGGACGCGATGAGGTAGTTGGTGGAGGCGGCGGTGGCCGAGCAGGAGAGTATGGCAGGCCAGGGAGTATTCGGCGCGAGAGAGCAAAGATCATTCCTAAAGTGCGCATCCCAATCCAGAACTTTAGCAAATAAAACAAACAACTTGACGCTAGCCGCCCCACACACCTGCAATAAAGGAATCATCTGCCTCCGTCTCATCGAGTTCTTCGTCGTCCTCTGTAGGCCGTGAAGAGCTCCTTGGCGAAGCAATATCCATCATCCACTGCCTCCTCCTTTCCTCGTTCCAGAATTCGCCATCCTCAGTACTACCCTCCGTAGTGCCTCCCCCATCCAAACCGTCCAGCCCGCGACTCATTCGTCCAAACGGTGGTCCACCGTTTCCAGCGTCACGGGCAAGGACACTCCACCCCGAGCTGAAAGCCGCCGTACTTGTTCGGACGCTGGCAATGCCACTGATGTCTGGTTCCTCGGCGGGGTCGGGTACGAAGGGGGAGGATTGAAAGTATTCGCGGGTAGGCATGCTCAGGAGACCTGCTCCTTCTTTTCCCCATGAGGCTATGAGAAGGGCATGTGGTGGGGCGATGGAACGTAGAGAAAGGAGGAATGCACGTGGAGAGTTGAAGGATCGAGCCTAGAAAGTAATGGTGGCAGCAGGTGTAATGGATGAATATTGAGTCTGCAATTGATGAGCAAAGCAAACGTACGACAGCGTATGGCTTGCTGTACAGCGCGACATCCGATCGTCAGCATAAGGAACATCCCGAAAGAAGAGGACGCACGAGAAGAAAATGACATCCGCGAGTTGCATTAGCTACAAAGAGCCCTGTTAGTATATTTCTTGTCAATGAAATAGCCCGTTTACTGCTTACAATATCTTGCCCAGGCCGTTCGGGTCTCCCAACCTCCACACTGAGCACAACTCTGTCTCTCCAACCCCGCTCCTTCAACCACGAGTCTAACCCAGTCAAATTATCGCCTGTTATGTGAGGACTCCGGCCCTCAAAGTGGAACCAATCTACTGGCGGTGCGGGTGGGAGTTGGCCATATTTTGGAGTGTCAGCGCCTCCGTTAATCGTTGAGTAGAGAAGTGGGCCAAGGATGCGGAAGTATTCATCATGAGTTACGTCGGGGATAGGGTTATGATTGATGACGGTTTGTGAGCCCGTACTGTCTAAACTAATCGAGAGGATAATTAGGAATGACGTTTATGATTTACAAATGAAGCCGCGAGGAATAGACGCGGAAAGTGAGAGAGAGAGACGAACGACTCAACTGGAGCGCATCACAAACGCCTTTGGTACGCCATCCGTCTCGCGCCTGGGACATAATTGAGTAGAGATCCCTTCTCTCTCAAGCTCAATCCTGAGGCTGGCACCTTCCGGGCCACTCCCAATTGGTGCAACAAGCCATGACATGCAATCAGAGAACTGAGCCAAAACGCTAAGAGTGGCAGCGGCTGAGCCTCCTCTTACGCGTACGACGGCCTGTGCTCGTGTATTAGAGTGTTCGGATGGGTACGAGTCGACTGTGAGTGTGTGTGTGATAAACAATGTGCCCGAGGCCACAATTCGGAGTGGGCGAGCATGGCCCGGGGAGAATTCAGAGGACGGCGAGATTGCGCGCGGAGAGATGTTTCCAGGCGACTCCTTGCGCAGCTTATTAGGGCCTGACATCTCTAAACCCCCTGGACGTGTGTCGTACGAGAACGGACAGACACGAGGTTGGTAGATCAGGCTGAAATATGAATCTGTTTGGGCCGGAGGTGCGGAAGCAGGCGTATTTGCGTGGCAAACATGACGCGCTTGATTTCCCCTTTTCGATTGCTATCTTTCATTATCCCTTAGGCTCGAATTGTATTAGCTACAGGGATGTAGAAGGGCTGTGTAGTACTCAAGGTCACAAATGCATTGTAGTAGTCCCTTAGGAGAGGAACCTTCTTCACCAAGAAGCATGATCAGAGACCGACAAGACCCTTCCTTCTGTAATTCAATAGAATCGATTCCACGCTCGTCCAGGGCTAAGAATACCTTTCTGAGGCACTAGATTGCCTTCTCCTCTTCCCATGAACTATATGGGCGGGGTGGATTGTCCAGAAGTCCCATGGGTGTTGTTGGAGCTTTGTTTCCGGCTTTTCTCTCGAAGCCACGCAAGGTACTCAGTTCGGGCGCTTCCCGCAAGAAACAGGCTGTCAATGGTGCCCTGAAAATCGGGCGGGCTCGTCATCGTCACCGCGCCAGTCCCTTCGTCTGTCCAGCGCACTGCTTGTCGGAACTTGTCCAACAAACGCCCAGTTGTATGCTGTATTCTGTGATCTCGCTAAGCTTTTAATTACTGCGGCAACCACTCTCTTGTGCCTGTAACACACCATGGCACCAGCAGCCGCGACAGCACCCCCGGTCGTGCGCAGGTTGTCCTACGTCATCCCAGCGCCATCTGAGCCTCGAACAAGACTCGTCTTGCCATCGCTAGACACTCCCCGACGTGGCAGAACCACCCCACTCATCGCACCATACGTCGCCCCTTCCGATCCCACCTCACCTCTCTCCCCTCTTTCTTTCCGTACCGCACGCTCTTCTCCAGACAGTCCTACCAGAATCGTGTCTCCCAAAACCACTTCACAGAATGCCGCGAACCGTCCCGGCGCGAGCACGTCAGCTCCCACCCCAACGCACCGTCTCGGCGTCTCTGCGATGGCAATCGACTTGTCAACCCACATAGCTGGCAAATCTTCTCCTGAGGGCATTTTGTATACCGCCGGAAGAGATGGACTGCTCATTTCTTGGGAGCTCAATGCTCCCACCAAGCCTCGACGTCGGCCGCGACCTGAACGAGGTGGAAACTCTGGCCATCGAATCCGTCGAGGCGACTGGAAGGTCATAACAGGATGGGACGACGATGACCAAGAGCTCTCTGACGAAGAGCTCGAAGATGCCGGCGATGCAGATGCTGTACTTGATATTGGTGCTGGCGATGCTGGTGCTTCGAGCTCTGTCGACGCGTCTTTGCCCTATGAACAAAGATGGCAAATAGACAATGATCGCACAGATGACTCTACTCAGGTAAGCTCAATTGTCTTGCATCGCACTCGCATGTTAATTTGTACTCCTACATCATAGACATCCTCGTTCAGACAGTCCGTCCAATCACACAATGATTGGATCAACGACATTCTACTGTGCAACATGAACCAGAACGGTATGCTAAACCCTTCCTCTCTATTCTCTTCCTTTTGCTGAGGCGCCAGCTAGTCATCTCTGCTTCAAACGACGGCACCGTCAAAAGCTGGTCGCCACACCATCCTACTCTCGCCAATTCACCCGCAATCCTTGGCAAACACTCTGACTACGTCAAGTGTCTTGCTCACTCGTGAGTTCTCCTTTCGTCTATCCATAATCTCAGGTCCATATCTCTGAATGTTGTTGGTACTCAGCCCTACACAATCATGGGTGGCGTCTGGCTCTTTCGATCGCACAATCAAATTATGGGACATCAATCGATCTTCTTCCTCTACTTCTGCAAATGCTTCGGCCCAAACCGCCCCCATCACCACCTTGACGCTCGGTGAGGCGTCCCAAAAGTCCTCTGTATACGCTCTTGCCGTGGACGAGACGGGCAACCTACTCGCCTCTGGGAGTCCTGAGCGAGTCGTCAGGCTATGGGATCCTCGAGCGGGCAAGAAGGTCGGGAAGCTGGTCGGGCACACAGATAACATTAGGAGCGTACTTGTCAGCGCTGATGGACGATATGTAAGAATCGCTCTTCGTCAAGGGCGAATCCATGCTAATCTCTATCCTTGTGTATGTATGATACGCAGGTCCTTACTGGCTCTTCCGACGCTTCAATCAAAATATGGTCCGTCTCTGGCCAGCGATGTCTTCATACATTTGCGCACCACAGCGACAGTGTATGGGCACTCCATTCCTCCCACCCCGCACTGTCGATCTTCTACTCTGGCGACCGTACCGGGCTCGTATGCAAAGTGGACATGGAAGATTGCGCTGATGTGAGCGAAGGAGAATGTGTCGTCGTGTGCCGTGATACTCCTGACGCAATTGGAACTGGTGGGAGCAATGGAGGGGCAGCGCGATCGCGAGGGAAGGAGGGCATCAATGCCCTTCTCGCTCTTGATGACTGGGCCGTCTGGACCGCCACTGGTGCCTCCGATATCAAGCGCTGGCGAGACCCCGGTCGGCGAGCAGATCGCATGAATTCCGAAGCTTCCATCCAGCCTTGGGACCACCATACCTCCACTCCAGGGTCCGCGCCCGACACCTTTGGCTTTGCGAGGTTGCCTAGCAGCATGAGTCTTTCTGTCGTGTCCCAAAGCCGAAGCTCGACGCCTGTGCAGCTCGCCAGCTCAATGATGCTGCGTTCTGGTTCCACCCAGTCGAGAGCAGACTCCACCAACGCGCTCTTATTCCCACCTTCTCCATCTCCTTCTGCTCAGTCGCCGCTTCTTGCGAATGCCGCGAACGACGGCCCAAGCAGGCCTAGCTCCACACCATTGTCTGTTGCCTCTACCTCATCCTTTACCGCTGCCACCAACTCAACTACTGCTGGAACAACGAATCCTCGTCAATCGATGCAATCTTTTGTCAGCACTGTATCTTTCGCTGATGAAACAACGAGCATCGACTCTCCGGCATATCTCACGACCAGCCCGATAGCCGGACCTGGGCAAGAAGAGGGAACAGCCAACCAGACACTTTTCGGCCTTCCATTCACCAGCCTAGTCTCCCTCGCGTCTCCCGATAGATCATATTCCTATGGACCAAGTACTGGCGGTGCCGGCGGAGGCCTGGGTACCAGAGATCCCGAGGTGGCAACGTTATACTCTGCGGCCAGCGTGATGAGTGTGCCAACTCAGGCACACTTACGGCCGCCTGTGCAGTCTCCAACCCAGCATTGGCAAGCGTCACCTCCCCCTCCTTCCGCTGGTCCTGCTGCAGCATCTCCACTATCCGTGGCCCTCATGAGAAGCAGCTCCACAAATTCCGCTATTCCTATGATCAATCCTGCCTCTTCCTTCAGGCAGTTGCCCACCTCTCCGAATCAACTCGAAGTACCCAACGCCGCTCAAGCTCAGATGGAATTCGAGTCGCGCGAGCTTGCTATAGATGCGACGCCCCTGCGCACGCATCCCGTCGAGGTTCTCCGAGGCTCGTATGGCCTTGTGCGAAGTGTGATCCTGAATGACAGGATACATGCCCTGACGGTGGACACGGCGGGCGAGGTGGCAGTATGGGATCTCATGCGGTGCGTGTGCGAGGGCTTTTGGGTTGCTGAGGATGTAGAGCGCGCATGCATCGGGGACTCGCTCTCTTCCTCGTCGAACTCGTCGCACCAGCCAGGAGGAGTGGAGTGGAGTCCAAGAGAGAGCTTGGAAACTGTGCGCGAGAGGATCGAGGGTGAGGCGATGATTGCAAGCTGGGCGAATGTGGAAACCAAGATGGGCAGCCTCACGGTGCACCTTGCAGAATCTACCGTCTTCGATGCTGAGGTTTACGCGGATGAGGCTGGTTTTGGTCTAGAGGATATGAGCGTGTTCCCAGAGGAGCATAGAAGTGCGCACATGTTCCTGGTCAAATAATGGGTCTCTCACTGACATTTGGATCTCTGGTAGTTAATATTGGTAGATGGGTTCTATACAACCTATTCTCAGGTAAGCCCCCTTTTCCCCTCCGGGGATGCCTCCAGGGGTTTTGTTGATTTGACTGGATAATATTTCAGGTTTTGTTCATGTCGAGTCTCTGTCTCTCCCTGGGCCACAAGTAACATCATCGGTCGAGCCAAAGGGCATCCTGCGCCAACCCGCGCCTCAGCATATCAGCCTTGGCCACCGTCGTCTTCGTTCGAATTCAGACCTCACAGTCATGGGTGGCCCAAAGACTCCAGGAGGTGGCATTTTCCCCACTGCTGTGTCGACGCCGAACATGGCACCAGCGATGCCCCCCGAACTCCCCTCCACGTTAGATAGCTCTATTGCTCCGAGGTCGATCCTTTCCCCGACTGATAGTAGCGGTGTCAAATCTCCAGGAGGCGCTCATACCAGAATTGGTGGTGGAGGCTTGTCCCTCAATCTTCCCAAACTTCCCCCAATTCCTGCCTCCCCGGGACCTCTCACTTCTAATATTGGGTCCCCTACTCCAAAAGGCGCCGCGACGCCTGGTGCATCTTCTCATTCAAAACCTCTCATGACACCCATGGACTACTTTTCCCCTCGCACACCAAAGACTGAGAATGGCGATACTCATGCAGGAGAGGCCCCTGATGTTCCCGCGACAACACCAGGCCCCGTCACTCCTGGTGGTCGGTTTATGGGACGGTTGAAGAACTTGGGGAAAAGCACCGCTACGACAGGGAAGAAACCCTTAACCGCGGACGACGTCGCTAGCCCTGCGCCCATCTCTGAGGAGGTCGAGGAGGTGGTTGAAGAGTCTCCAACCGTACGGGCTGCGAAACTCAACTTTGCTTTCCTGGACTCACTGCAAACAGCCACGAACCCTCCAGCCACTGCTGTCGCCCCTTCGACAGCATCCACGCCTCCTGTTCCACCCACCCCGTCAGCGGGAGCTACTCCTGCCACCACAGCGGCGGCGGCTGCTCCTCCGCCAACGGTACAGATCCCCACTCCTATTGAAGCCCCCCGTCTTGTTCTACCACCTGGAGTCAGCATCACCATTACTGAGCAAGTTCCTGGTGAGAACAGCTGGACAACAGTATACGATGGTGCGGCTGCCGATACCAAAGACGACATGCAACTGCTGGAGGCGACAGCACCCCTGTGGGTACTGGAATGCCTGTTCGCGAACAAGATCAGCCAGCAGAGCTTAGTCAAGGTCAGCTTTATGGTGACGCCGTGGAACAAGGGCGATGGAGAGATGATGCCAGAGCTGCTCAACAGGTAGATCCCAGGCTATTTTGCCTATTGCGCTGAATGTTGAAGCTAATTGCTGCACTTACTATAGCCAAGCGCGCCTCAACGCGAGTCGCGCACTCCGTGTCCGAAAAGTCGCACTTTATGTTCGTTCTCTGCTCCATATTCCCGCAATTACCGTCGCTAATAACACATGGATTCGCGTAGGTTGTAGAGAAGCTGGAACAGATTTCTCAAGGGCAGGCCCGAAAGAGTATCTCTTCGGCTGCACCAAGTGCCACTCCCAGTCGGGCGCCAACCCCTGCCCCAGCAACTACATCTACCACCGCCTCGCCTTCTGCATCCACCACTGCGACATTAGCTGCCCCTGGTGCTGCCGGTGCAGTCACATCCACATCACCACCCGCGAGCGAACCCATGCGCTCCCTACCGTCCTCCTCACCACAAACGACAGAGCAGCATCGACACGCAGCGAACGAATTCGAGATCCTATGCAACGACACTGTGTTGCCCTTTAATATGACACTAGCGGCGGTGCGTCATTATGTGTGGAGGCAGAGTGGGGAGCTCGCGATGCAGTATCGGAAGAAGGCAGTGGTAGCCGAGCTATCCAAGTTGTCGGATGAGGTTGGGGTCGCCCTTTGATGTGCGTGACGTGCTTTTAGCCAATGGTGGACAATGTCTCTTCGAGCCTACTCGCACTGCGAATGGTAGCGCATAGCTTCGCTGTATTGGTCAGTGTTCATGTATTGTATGCTCAATCATTTGTTTGGAGGGCTGTGTTGTGTACCGATCCTATATTATTTTGCCCCCTTGTTATGTCATTCCTACCGTGTCGTTTGCCTTGTTATACGCGTCATCCCGAGGGTGGCTGTCGGAGAATCCGTTCGGCCCCGGAAGCGCTGCGTCAGCCGAGACGCGAACAAAGTCGACTGTTTGTTCAGCTTTTCAGCAAAACCGCTCCGTGACTTTCGTTGACTACCTAGAGAAAGGACTCTAAATGTTAAGGACTGCTCTATCGACGATTTTAAGACCATCAATGCGCTCGCAAGCGCTCAACTCGACGAGGAGAGCGCTGACGAGCAGTGGCAGGTCTTCTGCGCTATCCGCATCGACTCCTCGCCTTGCTCCAAGGCTAAGACCGTCCCCCATCAAATCTCGTCAAGAAACTACTTCATTATATGCCACGTCGTTCTCTGGGCTACTATCAAGGAGAGCAGCCACTGGAACACGCTCATTTCACACGTCTCCTCGTTCACTAGCTGATCGGCGGTACACTCGCTTCGGTGGTGAGACGTCCAGTGGCGGCGGAGGGATATTAGGCAATGTTGGCGCGCGGTTCAGTGATCCAAGCACTCGGATGCTGATACTGGTTGTGGTGGGCCTTGGAGGTACGTGGGTGACTTGACGTTTCACCTGGATACATCCGTGTGCTGATAGAGAGAATGTCTTTTTCGTATTGGGTATCGCTCATTTTAGGAGGTTACTATGTGTATCATCTAGAGAGAGTGCCAGAGTCTGGTCGATGGCGATTTATCGACGTGTCCAAAGCCGCAGAACGCGAGGTACGCTCTATACTCTCTTTATCATTCTCCTACCGCTCTTTGGATTGAAGTTGTGCGCTAACGAACTATCCACGACCATTTTATCACTACTTGGAACGTTTTACTCGCATCTTAGGCTGGTCTTGAAACGTTCAAGCAAATCATGCAAGAGCACGGCTCAAATGTCCTACCGCAGTCACACAAGCTCTCGCGCTTCGTGCAATCTATTGCTGAGCGCATCATCAGCTCCTCCAATCTTGGCCATGTGAAGGGATACGAGACTTTTGCGCCTCCCGCTGCCTCGTTCTCGGACTCTCCATATCACTTCCCAGGAGTGCAGATGGAGACTGCGGGTGGGGGTGACCTGTTTGACCCTGATAGCAATAAGGGGGGTGTATTTGGAGCGTCAAGAAACGATGATGCGGCTAGCATTACGGATAATGAGGAATGGGAAGTCTTTGTGATTCATGACGATAAGACACGCAATGCATTCGTCTTACCTGGTGAGTGGTAACAGAGGAGTCCGCCTCTGCCTTCACTTGAACCTTACTCACGGCGAAGTGTTCTTTGCTCGGCATTAATGCGATACTCAGGTGGCAAGATTTTTGTCTTCACTGGAATCCTTCCAGTAGCGAAGACGGAGGATGGTCTTGCATCCGTCATTGGCCATGGTGAGCAAACCCATCGCGCTTCCTCCTCGTGCACGGCTCTGATCGCCTCCCGATCCTTCCTGTCACTAGAAATTGCTCATACTGGTCAGTGAAGTCCATCGCACACAGAAACCACCCCCAATATAGATACTAATGTTGCCTTTCATTGCACTGTCACTAGTTGCACGACATAGCGGTGAACGGATGTCAGGGTCCAAAGTTATCTTCGCGCTGATGATCCTTCTGGACATCCTTGGGTTGGACTTTGGGACAGGGATCAACCGCCTGGGTTTGAGTTTGCTGCTCACGTAAGAAGACTTCTCTATCACGAGACAGAGAGACGAAGAGGTTTCGACTGACGCTCAATCGCAGGCTACCAAACTCTCGAACGCAAGAATCAGAAGGTACGCTTCGTCTTGCTCTTTGCGACATGTACACGGACTGACGTTGGCATCTGTTCACTTATTTCCCTCAGCTGATGCTATTGGTCTGCGGTTGATGTCAAAGGCATGCTTCGATCCGCGAGAAGCAGCACAGTGCGTTCATATTCCCTCGTTTATGCTAACCCGTTCTGTTCACGTTATGGATAACTGACTGCCTGGTGACTTGCTACCTTGATTGAATAGGATGTGGGTCCGCATGGAGCACGCTGAGCACGAGGAAGACAAAGAGAGTAGTGGAGGGATCGGGGCCTGGTTCTGTGCGCTCATCCTTGGAGGATCCGTAGGAAATGTAGACTTTTTGTCCACGCACCCTGCGAGCGGGAAGAGAATAAAGGTGCGCGATTGTTCTTCTTATTTTCATTTCTTAGGCATCTTCGGCGCTAACATAGCTATTTGTGGGAATAATGCTTGATAGGCGATGGAGGAGAGACTTCCCGAGGCGCTTGCTCTTCGTGCAGCGTCACCCGGATGCGCAAGCCAGTTGAGCGGGGAGTTTGAGGCTTTCAAGCGGTTTAGCGGCTAGAATTGAGCGGCATCATCTCATCATTGCTTCGCCCAACATCTCGACTTTTCCTGTTCTGGTAATAAGGCTCTTTGGACTAGAACGTCTATCACATCCCATGTATCATTCATACACTCTTTTCATTTGGCCAACCAGTGCCAATAGATTTGAAGATTCAATTCCGTGTTCGTGGCAAACGATTTGCAGCGCACCGCAGCGCATGTTCGTGATGCTGACCCATCTTCAGCTTTCCACGGAAGTGAAAGAAGTACACTCAGGGTTGATAAGCTGGTAGCACAGCACGAGTTGTGATGAGGCAAGTAGGCATCGATAGCAAAACAGCAAGTTGATAGCAATAGCGAGATACATCATCGTCGCCCAGCCTCAGCATGGAAGGGAAAAGAACAACATAATACATGAATACAATATACACATGACTGGGAAAACACAAAAAAGATTTCCAATATGGATGGGTGAATCTCCCTAGTGCCCAGTGGTGCGCTCCTTGATCTCCTTGACCTTTGCCTTGGCGCTTTCGTAGGTAGACTCCGCGGAGGAGTAGATGGAGGACGGGGAGGCCATGCCCGAGCGCGCCTTCCAGAACTCACGGTTCTCAGCGGGAGTGTAGAGCTCTACGAAGCAGAACGGAGCAGAGGATAACGGGGGAAGCGAGCAACAGGCGGCGATGGTGAGAAAAAATGCGATGATAATGTCAGAATTATGTGATCAGTGGGGTGAGGACGGACAACGCACTGGTTTGTTGATCTTGGCGGACATGCTGCCACGGCTGGGGCTTGCCGGTCTTGTCAATGATCAAATCCTAGAAACACAAGGGCGAGAGGATCGATGGGCCCGGTCAGCACTGAAGCCAGCCGTCTGGAGGCGCGCTATCGATTGGTGCTGCGGCTTACTTGGTCGTTCTTGAGGCGGTACGCGCCGTACCTGATGGATCGTCCGCCAAACATTAACACGTTGGCAACACCTAAAAGTGAAGGGGACTTTGCTCACCAGCCTGCACCGAGGATTCCTGCACCGACGGCGGCGAACAACGGGGCGAGAGCGGGGTTCCTATTTTGATTCCGTGTTGGAACGAGGCACGCGATTGGTTACCAAATTGAAGATGATAAGCTACTAGGACACAGCAAGCAGAAATCTGGTGGTAGGACATACCTGAAAACGAAGGACATGGCGGAGTCGAGCGGGGCTGAGCGACGAAGGGTAAGGGAGGGGCTGCTGTTGATGGTGGTGGTTGGGAAGTGCAGGATCGGGCTTATATAGTGCAGGCTGGAGACCTCCTGCTTAATCAGGACTAAGGGTCAGGTTACCCCACATTTACCCCGCAATTCCATTTGGGAGCACGTGCTCCCTCCTTCCTTCTAAATTTGATTTGATGCTTCGAATCTAGATGTTCTTCTGGGAAATTGAGGCAATCTCCGCCCCTGTCGTTGTCATTGCCTAATCCTTAGGTGGCGCCCACACCCTGAGGCAGGTCACCTTGGATTTGTTGGGATGCTCGCAAGGCCATCTCCTCAGAGCGTTAAGTTCATTCAAGTTTGTCATAGCTTACTTGCACGTGCGCGTGGGAAACACATTCAACAAACAAAATGCCATTCAGAATGTGCATCTTGCAGGACATGAGGCGACCAAGTGTATACAATCAGAGATAGCATGCTGGACGGCCCGTTACATCATCTCTTATCCTCACGCTCATAACACGACACATCTCCCTCCTTTGCTTCCGACTCACTTGCCGCATCCGAGGTCCCGACACCCCGCCACCCGACCCGGCTTAGATCATCGTCTTCCGACTCGATTCGCTCATTGAGAGATACCGAAACCGCACCGAATCATTACACGTTAAAGATCGCAGCCATTCATAATTTTCATTCGAATTCCGGACCTATAAAGAGCTGTCTCTTGACTCGCCCCAGTAACTACGCACCGAGTCAACGACTCCCCCTCCCCAAGTCACATCATCCAGTCGTCTAACCACTGCACCCAAAAGCCAAAATGAGAGATCTTATGGGATCAGTTGGTCTTCTGGTGCTCGCAGCTATTGGGGCTATCGCGCTCAAAGCTATCCAGACAGTTCGTCATACACTTGATGCCTTCCTCCCAGTTCCTCGCTCGCTCATTCTTTGGCGCAGGTCTATTACAAAGCTATCCGTCCCCAGAGATACCTCAAGCATCTCCCCAAGTTGAAGAGGGCTCCAATCGACCCAGCCAGGCCTCTCGAACGTTATGACCGCTTCCTCCATGACCTGCAGACTCACTTGGCAGGAAATCCCGGTGTGCCCACCACCGTAGCGTATCCAGGAAGATTTCTCGTCAGTCTTACTCCTCACCCCCCCATTTGTTCCCTTATTGCCTCAAAACGTGAAGCTGATATCTGTTGGGATAATGTGCTGCCACTCAACATGACTTATACATGTGGACGGACAGCCTCCAATGCTCATTACCTCGGATCGCACTGCGCTCCATGACGTTTGCATCGCGCGCCCTGACGACTTTCCCAAGCCTGGTGCAAGAGGTGGCAATTTCCTGGGTGGCGCACTCAAGAATGGCTTAATCTTTGTGGAAGGCGAGCAATGGCATCGTCAACGAAAAATCATGGTCAGCCACTTTCCTTTTCAACTTCCTCAGTCATTTTCCCGTTCTTTGATCGTCTTGAGAATGCGGACCAACCTCTGATCTACTGGCTTGAATCACTGCTATCCTTCGTACTTATCATAGAGCCCAACGTTCGGTCCGGCCCAGATCAAGGCTATGTACTCGATCTTTCAAGATAAAGCATTCGAGCTGCGTGATGTACTCCTCCAAAAGATGAGCGAATCAAGCGCTACCGCCTCTTCGTCCGCTGATATTGGAGCTGAGCTCAATATGTTTGAGTACACTGAGCGAATGGCCTTGGATAGTATCGCATCTGCTGGTAGGCCTCTATCCTATCTCATCCATTGTATCGACTCGCAGGAATAAACCGGCGCTGGCTATTTTCTTTGCTTTTTTCGGGCCTGCTCGCCTTCTAGGCTTCGGCTATGAGACGAATGCTCTGCGGGGAAAGAAAGACGACCCTCTTGTCCTGGCTTTGACAAACATCATGGCCCAAACTGGTGATGGCACTGGAAAACCACGAAAGACCAAGAGGATTGGGGTCGTCAACAGGGTTTCAAATGTGCTGCTCATGTCCTTCAGGCATTTCTTTCCCGTGGTAAGTTGAAGCCACTCGACAAATGAGCCCGCAGAGAGTCGCTGACGTGCTGAGGTGTGGCTATGTGATATCTAGCAAGGACAAGGAACTCCATCATCGCGCGCTATAGACTCCATCGGGAGCAAACTCGTGCAGGAGAAGAAAGAGGCGATCCTAGGAGCCAAGACGGCGGCGTACGGTACGAAAGAGATCGTCGACCCTAGGAAGGTTGTCGGGAAGGACGTTTTGACCACGCTAGGTGAGCGGCTCGTTTCTTGGGGAATCATATATGCCCTTGCAACATATCAGACTGACTGCCATACTGAAATAGTGCGATCAAATATGTCAGAGGATATGAACCATCAACAAAGGATGTCAGACGAGGAAGTGCGAGCTCGTGCGTTCTACCATCATTTGTTCTCTCATGATGCTCCATCGAAATTGCGCTGCTTGCCTGATCACTTCCGTCTCTAATATATGTGCAGAAATTGTCACTTTCTTCCTTGCCGGGCGAGCTACCACTTCGTGAGTCATAGTCTGTCCTTCCATTGGTCGCCAGCGTCAAATCTCACCGTGTATCGTATGCATCCACATTCATCCGTCCATGGACGTGATGTATACATTGCCCTGTTGATTAGAACTGCCCTCGCCTGGGCGATCTACTCACTTAGCACCAATCCCAATCTGCAAGAACGCCTCCGTGCCGAGCTCCTTTCTATTCCGACCAGTACGCCGACCTTCGACGAGCTAAATAGCAGTCTCCCATTCCTCGATGCGGTTGTGCGTGAAACTCTTAGGGCCCATTCGCCTATCCCAGGAACCATGAGAATGGCGGGTAAGGATGTAGTGCTACCCATGGAGAATGGTGGCAGTTTATTGTGAGTCTGGGTTCCTATTGCCCCTCATCCCCATGATTTACACGCCATCGTGCTTTTTTCTCCCTGATACTTTGTCGTATATTCAGCGTCGCGAAGGGAACACTCATCTTCGTCCCAATTCGCAACCTTAACCGTGACCCACGGTTCTGGGGCCCTGACGCTGACAAGTTCAACCCTGCCCGCTGGCTTCCTGAGTCTGAATCTGCTGGCGCCGCGAGACTTCCGCTGCCAGAGGGCGCGATGGAGATGCCCGGTCTCGCGATGCCTGCTTTCTTGTGTGGTCCAAGGGCCTGTATTGGGTTCAGATTCTCAGTCATCGAGTAAGTTTATTACTTCCTCCGTATGAATAATGTAGTTCGCTCAGCCTGCCAGGATGGGCTACTGATAATGCTTAACCCACCCAAATTTCTCCTCCCCCTTTGCATTTACCCGTGTCCATAGAATCAAAGCCGCCCTGTTCACCTTACTGCGCGCGATGAAGTTCGAGTTGGCAGTCTCACCGGACGAGATTGGGGCCAAGTCAGGGTAAGCCCGCATTATTATTATTAACTCCCTGGCTCATAACGTACTACCTCTCCAACCGTGTAGCGCGTTATCAAAGCCTATCTTGATCGCCAAGCCTGAGGAAGGCCCGCAAGTTCCTGTTCGCATCTCGCTGGTCGAAGGGGATTGATCCAGCCCAACCTTCTAGGCGTGATATATCTCCGAAGATTGTGTATTTCGGGGTCTGGCGCCTTCCGTTGCTGCTTCACTCAATTGCAGTTTTTTGTCCGCGATTGCAGTCATTGATGGGGAAGTGTATTAATCATGTTTCTTGTAAAGGATGTGGTACGATATTGACGAGTGAATGCGATCCGATAGTCAAGTGAACAGGAGTAGCAATTACTGTTGCTTAACTGGAGCGACCAGCTTGCATGACGAGGTGGAATGTAGAACCTGGGGCGAGGTTGTATTCAGAAAGAGCCCTCTGGTTCTCTACCTGTAACCCCGCAAAGATTAGGCGCTGCTGCTCAGCAGGGAAACCTTCCTTCTCTTGGATCATGGTCTTGACATCGTAGACGGTCTGGGAGGTCTCAACCTCGAGAGTGAGGGTCATCCCTTTGAGAACTTTTATGAAAAGCTGCATGGCCCTTGTGACTGATATAAGATTCATGAGTCAATAGGCCGCGATGTGCAGTTAAATCGCTTACTGTGAGCTGTGGTCTGTTTGGGAGGTAATGTAAGAGTGTTTATGGGTGGGGGGAACAGGGGGCGACCTGGATCGTAAACGAATACCTCTTATACTGCACACTGGCATGGACAATATACGCTCGGAGGTTTCGCTGGCCGAACTCTTCAGTAGATCACACCGCTTTCCAGAATGCGCGACACAGCCGTTCTTCACTCCAGCTTGGCGCCTGATCGTGATCCATTTGAAAGCGGCGGTGCCGTGCGCTGCTTCCCAATCGTTCAGCTCGAGGGCTGCGTGCTGTACCCTTATCATCATCCTGTCCTGGCAGTTGATAGGCCCTCATAGCGGCTGAGTGTTAATCCCGAAAGGTTTTTTTGAACGAATTAGTATTTGATTGAGCAGATCCCTGGCTTTCCACTGAGGATAGTGGCTTTAAGTTGATTCTTGTATCTACAGACCCTTCGTACTGACTCAACCCCCAACCTGCTGTTTCGTCCGCAGGACGATATGTATTGTAGTCTCCATCTGCATATTGTAATTCGAGAGAGTTCTTCCGTCTTCAAGCTGTTTCCCCGCGAAAATAAGACGCTGTTGGGCAACAGGAGCACCTTCGGTATCCTCAATGATTGCCTTGACCTCCCCAACAGTAGTAGAGCTCTCCACCTCGAGTATCATTGTTTTTCCAGTAAGAGTCTTGATGAAGATCTGCATAGCTATGGAAACCAGGATGGAAGTTCAGGCTTTGGTAATTTGATGCCAGAGTGCAGCGATATTCCGACTCACTTTCAATGGGGCTTTTGGTCAAGAGCGCTATTACTGGATACGTGGTGATGATCGGTGGAATCTCGACACACGATCTCTTATATGGTACCGGAGGTTTCGGTCGCCGAAGCTGCGATGAGCGACACAGCTTTCCCATCAGTGCTTGATATGAATAATTTGGTAGATCGACCCTTGAGGCGGCTGGGCGGCAGTAGTGCTCGCGTCAGGATGATTAGAATATTGCTCTGGCTTGCAGTTCTTGAGGCGAGACAGCAGCCAGTCGAGTCATGTGGAAATAAAGAGCATAAGCCAGCCTATCCCTGGCGACTTGAGATGATACTAAGTGTGAATTCTAGGTAGATGAAATATTATTGACACTCTTGTTATCCTCGAGTGGTTTCCTTGCACCAAAGGGGTCTTGTCGGGCTGGAGAGGATTCAGTTGACTGTGGTGATCGCTTTCACTTGCTCAGCGGTGGTGGATCTCTTAACCTCGATCGCCATCGCTTTCCCAGCGACGATCTTCGCGGAGATCTACGCAGCTGATGAGACTGAGACGGATGGCTGGAGCAACGTATCGCATCCGGTGGAAAGCGCAGTCTCTGCTGCGACGGTGGAGTAGTCCCTGGACACAGGCTCCATGGCGATTTCCTCGTAAATTACCAGCTCGCTGCGCGCAGAATTCAGTAATGCTGCGAATGAGAGGAATTCTATCGTCGACGAGAGATGTTGGGTAGTCAATATTCGAAAGTCGAGGTGAGTTTGAGAGGGCTGACATAGAGCATACAATAGCTTGAATTTAGTTCTCTGGCCGTACGACAAGATGAAGTGTAGACTCTTGATAAATGAAACATTCTAAAAGAGTTTTCTTGTCGTCGAGGTATTTCCCCGCATGGATAATGCGCTGCCGAACTCGAGGAACGCCCTCCTCATCCTCGATGAGCACCTTTACATCCTCAATAGTGTTGCTATATTGCACGTTGAGTTTGATTATCTTCCCAAACGAGGCCATTATCGTAATTTGCATGGCCGGTTACTGGGGTTTGGTGTTAGAATCGAGGGGTAGCGTTGGTAGACTGGCGGTATGAAGTGGATGGTTGACTTACTCTCACTATCTTGTTAAAGGGCTGTAGAACGATGGAACGAGTGAGATGACACAAGGCTGAGCGCCTACGACCAAGAGTGCCAGATGCTGTGTCTTATACGACTGCCAGTGCTGTGCTGTATCAGTCGCTCGCGAGTTTAGTAGGGAATCATTCAATCACACATTCAGCCACGAAGAGCAGATCACAAGTGCACTACGAGTGATATTCAAGAACTATTGATGGGTAGGGGTATGTACATGTAGTAATCGTGGGAGAGGTGGGCGAGGCGACATCAACGACAGGGAGATGAAGCGACAGGAGAGGGGGGCAGGGCGAGGCGGAGAGCGACACAAACGGACCGAACGAACGACCATTTAGTTACCGCCACGCAGACGCAGGACAAGGTGAAGAGTAGACTCCTTCTGGATGTTGTAATCCGAAAGAGTCCTCCCGTCCTCGAGCTGCTTCCCCGCAAAGATCAGGCGCTGCTGGTCCGGAGGGATACCCTCCTTATCCTGGATCTTCGCCTTCACGTTGTCGATCGTGTCGCTCGACTCAACCTCGAGCGTGATCGTCTTGCCAGTGAGGGTCTTGACAAAGATTTGCATGCCACCACGCAGACGGAGGACGAGATGGAGGGTCGACTCCTTCTGGATGTTGTAGTCGGACAGGGTCCTCCCGTCCTCGAGCTGCTTGCCGGCAAAGATCAAGCGCTGCTGGTCTGGGGGAATGCCCTCCTTATCCTGGATCTTTGCCTTGACGTTGTCAATGGTGTCAGACGACTCAACCTCCAGGGTAATGGTCTTCCCGGTGAGAGTCTTCACGAAGATCTGCATACCACCACGGAGACGAAGGACAAGGTGAAGGGTGGACTCCTTCTGGATGTTGTAGTCCGAGAGGGTGCGCCCGTCCTCGAGCTGCTTCCCGGCGAAGATGAGACGTTGCTGGTCTGGAGGGATGCCCTCCTTGTCCTGGATCTTAGCCTTGACGTTGTCGATCGTATCGGACGACTCAACCTCGAGGGTGATCGTCTTACCGGTCAAACTATTATAATATGAAGCATTAGTACGATGGGCGAGCGAAGGATAAAGAGAATGAGAGAACAACTCACGTCTTGACGAAGATCTGCATGCCTCCACGGAGACGCAGGACCAAGTGGAGGGTGGACTCCTTCTGGATATTGTAGTCCGAGAGGGTCCTCCCATCCTCGAGCTGCTTTCCGGCGAAGATAAGACGCTGCTGATCCGGAGGGATGCCCTCCTTGTCTTGGATCTTGGCCTTGACGTTGTCGATGGTGTCGGAGGACTCGACCTCGAGAGTGATAGTCTTGCCAGTGAGAGTCTTAACGAAGATCTGCATGGCTACTGAGAGTAAAATCGGAATTTGGGGAAAAGGGGTTCTCGTGAGCCAACAAGGTTACTCAGCCACGACGTCGGCGGCGAAGTGATGGACAACGCGCCGGTCGTGAGGACAAGTGGATTCGATACTCACTGTAAGTGGTGTTTTTGGTAGAAGAGGATGGGTGTGGTTGTGGGATGGAGGGAGATGAGAGTCGGGACTGAGCGCTGATAAGCTGGGTCTTTATACGGGCGTCTGTTGCGGGCTGTTGTGGCCCGGTCTCTTGAGGGGAAATGAGCAACACCGCTTTCCAGTTCATTCGAGGCTGTTCCTTTCCACACAGGACGGATGCTTCAATGTCATCCTATCTCATATTATTCACGTTGATATGACAAGACGGTCCATTTGCATCGCCCCCGCCCTTTCATCTCAACGAATATACTCAGCGAATCGTGTCAGCAACGAATACGTTTCTTGACTAAGCAAAATGATCATGACGAAACATGGCGAATACTTGTACAATTGATAACTATGCTGGATTGCGAGATTATTGGGTGCAAGTGAGGGCAGTTCAATAAAGGCATGAAGGCAGCAGGCACAGGAGGATTTGTCAGACACGATGCAGTTAAAAGTGAAATGCAGGGACCGCCCGCAGAAGTCACCGCCGCGCCAACGATTTGGCCATCCCACCGCCCACCCTCGTCGTCTCTTTCATGGTGATCCCATGCCGCCCAGCTAACTCTTCTAGAACAGGCCGGTAGATTTCGCTTTCCACTGGGGAGTGCACACCGCGTGCCCTGACACGATTGTCCAGAATGAGAAGTGCGGCCGAAGCGAGCGGCAATCCGACTGTGCGTGCCATGGCACTGTTCCCCGTTTCAAGGTCACCGTACGTGATCAGTGAACTGGTGTGCACTTCGCGCTGAGAAGAGGAAGAAGGCAAAGTGGACTCGGTGATGATTTCGTGTGAGAGGATGACCATGTCACGCTCGCCAGGATGATATCGAAGCTTATGGGCAAGGAGCATGGAGAGGAGATCGAAAGGTGTGTGGGGAACAGTGGGCAAAGCTGGAAGATCGTTAGTGGGGCCACCAGGAAGGATCGATAGACTATAGAGCCGCAAAAGCTATTAGAAGCATGAGACAGACAGAACGCGAAACACACGTACGCCACCAGGTTGTCTTCCACATCCCTGGTCAGACCGGCAACACTTGCATCCTGCCCAACTCGACTTCCCAACTCGTTCCAGCTCTTCAGCACGATCTTGTCCTTCTCGTTGGTGTTGAGAAGTCCTTGGTTTGCCATTGCGCTAAGGAGTTCCGCAAAACCCTTGTACCTCAGTGTTCCGCGGAATACAGTCTCCAGGCCATCTAGGGGCCCCAGGTTGTACGACTGCGCGTAGGGCAAGCTGTTACGATTCGCAAGGCCTTCCAAGGCGAACCCAGGTGCGATGGGAACATGAGGGAAGTGGGATGCAAGCAATCGAGTGCCAGGAATGTCATGCATCTATTTATATGTGTCAATTCCAGGTCTGTTCTGTTCCACCATAGCCAGATGCACAAACCTTGCCGCTCATCTTGTACTTGGCATCGTTGAGCGCGGCACTCATCAGGGCTTTCGGGCTCCACGAGAATTTCATTCCCAAAGGCACCTATGTCACGAGCCAGTCAATTATCACGGAATTCAAGTCAGCCAGCGACGACTCACATTGCTATCCTCAGGAGCAGGTAGGCCACCACACCATGAGATAAACGAGACGACCCGCTTTCCCTCTGACTCAAGTCGATCGCGCATCTCCATAGCGGACATATGGTCAATACCAGGATCGAGCCCTATCTCATTCAGAAACAGGACGTCTGATTCGACAGCGCTGTTTGAAAACGTTGGGATGAAATGAGATGAGGCCTTCCGAGGAGGAAAAGAGGTCATACCGGTCATGTAGCGCCCGCATAGCAGGCGAGATATAAGACGCGGTGACGAGATGCTTGCTATGATCCAAGCAAAGCTCGGCAATTTGAGGATGCAGTCCAGCAGGGAGCAAGCTATTGCGAAGCAGGAGATCCGTAATCAGAGGCAAATACTATCGGATGAAGTGAGCAAAAAAAATTTACCTGACGACTACGTCTGCGCTCTTCACCAACTGGCTCATCTTCTCCTCCGCGGTGCTGCTCCCGATGTTCACCCCGACGACAGTTGTGTAATCCTCATTTCCCCTTACGAGCGCCTCAGCCTCTCTCAAGTTGTTGGATGCAACAATGAGTTCAACGTCAGCATTGCGAGACCAGATGGTCTCGCAGAAAGGCTTCGCTACCATGCCGCTACCGAACAGAAGTACTTTCTTCTTTGCTTGCAGAGAAGGAGCTGTGGTCGTGGTAGTGGAAGTTGAAGAAGACGATGTCGAGCTCGACACTGGGGACGAACCAGCACTCTTTGCCGCGGACAGCAAGTCATAGAGCCATCCGTGTTGTTGCTTCAGCTCGCCGCCCTTTGCGATCGTCGCTCGGTCCAAAGCCTCCAGATATTGGCCTTCGCTCTCAGGGTCTGCCCTATTCTGCTCGCTGTGGATCAGCGCCCGAAGGTAGGGCATCAGCTTTTGGCTGAAGTGAACGGACGAGTCGAAGGGGATCTCAGTGGGGAGGATGTCCACGGACATCACCTGCACCCCACGAAGATTTTGCGGATGAGAGGCCGGACGAGCGACAAACGAAGGCTCAGAGATCGTTGTGGACCGAGAAACGAACTCGAGACCGCCCTGTAGTAGGAAGTCAATGCTGTCAGCATACTGCACTACATCAGAGATTGGAAGAATTATTGGTACCTCAACATCGCACGATACGTCAGCTATGCTCCTGAAACGTGCCCTTCCGACTTGTTCCGCTTTCCTGATAGCGGTCACCAGTTGTTCGTTAGACATAAGCCGGGGGAAACCAGGCTGCCATCCGGCGCCATTGATGAGTAGCGATGTGTACGGTGCAATCTGGAGGTCGAAGTAAATGTCAATGTCAACACAGAGAGAGCTCGATATGACTCTGCTGTCCACGTACAGTTTCCGCGAACCGGCTCTCAAACAGTGATGGGTTCGCATAGTATTCAGCTCGGGAGTAGGGGGTTTTCCCGTCGATAGAAGATACGTAGGATTGAGGTAGCGCATGAACGACATAGACCTATCATGCGCGGGTGTTTAATATTCAGGTGATTAATCCGAGTATCCTAATGGCAACTCACCCTCCTCAAGTCAGTATCTACTCAGAAAAATAATTCGCGCGATAAGAAAGAGTGTTGCCGTTATCGTGAAAGGAGTACGCTTACGTGGATCAGATACCAGAGCTGGTAATTGCGCTGGAGAAACAAATGTTACCGGTAATTCAGCGAGCATATCAAGAGCGCCTTGTGATACGTTTCCAGAGCTAAATTTAGTGGAAGAGGTTGTCAGGCCCTCGGTGACTGTAAGCAGGTTCTGAACAGTCGCCAGTTGCGCACCCCGTAACCGTCACCACAAAAGGACCAACAGCGCGAGGCATTCCACGAGCAGCAATATACTCCCCAACTAGTCGAAGGGAACCTTTGACTGAACCTAGATCTCGATGAGCGAATGGCCGAGGTAGATGCTGCAATGCAGTAGCAAATGAATCCAGCGGGTAATTAGAAGGGATCCTCTGGCGATATAAGCAGAGCTATTTCGGAGTATCTGCTCACCAGGAACGGAGAAGCAATGCCAATCTCGAGCAAATCGAGTGCAGAAGCTTGAAGACCTTCAATGACGCCTGCACTCCCTGCAAAGTAACCGAACGCGACAGTGCGCTTGCCGTTGCCTCCAGTCAAAAGCTCATAGTCAATCAACCGTGGGCTCGTTGGGCTCTCTAGGAACCGGCCCAGGAGTGGAAGGTTGTATGGTTGTCCTGGTGCATTGGGGTGGGGTCAAATTCACAACAGTGTGTGAATGCCAAGTGACTGACTGACCTTTCGCAGTATGGGAAAACATAACATGAGTTCTGGGACGCCCATTGACTGGGGAGGTATCAAGTTCGGATAGAGGTACCTCTTTAATACCGATTACGATAGATTGGTCCGTTAATTTGTCTTGTATACGTGCCCCAGCCTAACATGGTATGAACAGAGATAACGAGAAGCCACGTAAGAATTCGATTGGACGATGCAATGACAGCTCCAATAAGCATACTAGAGTGAAGAATGCTTCACGATGCACCACTTGCGATACTCACTGCTTCGTACTCCGCGTTCGAGAACACCCTCCGTTCGCAAGCCTGCACGACGACGTCGACGCCTTCGCTCTCGACCAGAGTAGAGACAGCGTGAGGAGTTAAGGGAGCCCGACGTTCCCAGATCCTTGAAGGATCCTCGCGACGCATGCCTAGCGAAAGTCGTGCTTGCTTCGGGCTGTCATAGGTGAAATGTCTCCGGAGGAGCGGCAGTGCGGCGAGTGACGTCGACGACGACAGAACCTGAGGACGGCGTGATTGCGCTAGCCCGCGCCATCCGTTCTTGAGCTTGCTGCTGCGGGGTTGAGAGAGCATGGATACTCTCGCAAGGAAACACTAGTGAATGAGTGCGATGGGTTGGGTATTGAATGTGGTTTGGTTGCAGGGCCCTTCGCCTCGACAATGGGGAGTTTGTCGTGGAGTTTAGCGACGGGATCGTTGTCGGCGGCTAGGAGATGGTGGGACGAAGGAGGTCGATTTAATATTTATATCGGGTGCTTGGCGTCGCGCGCTACGACCATTTGACCACAAGGTTGGAAGCGCACCATGTGACCCGGGCCCGTTACATCACGCGCACCATCAGTCGCCCTGCCGTGGGTTGTGGTCAGGCGCTGCTTGGAGGATCACTAACGGCAGTGTGAGCGGCTAAAGCGGCCTCTAATGGGCAACCCAGATGGCGTACCCTTGCTTCAGATAATTGGAATGTTCCAAGTCCGTCATCACTGCTTCAACAAGGGACAGTATTTGATTGAGCAGGCATGCAACACAAACCGTACAGACATGGCAGGTATGTGGTAATGATTATAGAGTATGACTGAAGAGAAAGGATAGAAATAAACACGGCTATACCCTGTGGCGCCTTCAAGGAATAGCGTTTTGTCTTCCGTTCCCATCACCTGTTCCAGGAAATGAGCCTAAGAGTACCTGCAGGTCCCTCTTAGCAAATGACCACTCCTGAATTAATATCACAGCCTTCCCGTTTTCGACATAGTAACCACGCCCCTGAAACTGGTTCTTGATGTGAGTCATCGGGAACCCACAGAGTCTGGGGGTTTGCAGTGCTCGAGCAATCAGATTCGCACGCGGTTCGTCTAGATCATTCGCTGGATAGTACGGGTCTATTTTCGGAGGATAGTAGTGCCAACAGTGTGCCGTAATGAAGCGATCTTCCTCTTCAGCAGAATAAACCATGAGTTGGACACCAGTAGGGACATAGTAGTACGTCGAAGGGTCGTCCAATGTGCATAGATATGGAGCAAGTTGGCCAGGCTGGTGAATATAGCGATAAAGCACGGTGTATTTTCTGTTGAGATCTGAATGAATAATGCCCTCTGCATATACCATCCAGGCAGCATTCGCAGGAGTTGGATCATTCGGTGAGTGACTACATTATGTTGTCACTTCAATGCTACAGAACTGCAAGCTGTACCGAAACTCACCTGATTACTTCTCTCAAACCCTCGAGATTTGATAGCAACTTCTCCACATGTCTCAAGGATGCAGGCTTGGTACCAAGGGGATCAGTGGAATTGATAACTAGTGGTGTCGAGGGCGAGGAATGCCGCAGAGAATGACGACGTTTGGCGCGAGCAGCGATGTCCGAAAGCACTTGCAACGAAAGGCGAGTTACACGAGAACTATTCTTGGCTGGTGCGGTAGTTGCCTCAGGTGGTTGTGATGACTGGCGAGAACCACGAGTCTTTTTAGGGCGTCTGATTCCAGTTGAAGGAGGTTGCATGACAGCATCGGATAGCGAGACTGATGGCGTGAGTGGTTGACAGTGCGCAGCTTGGGTCTCTGTTCCAGAAAGGCTCCGCAAGCGATCTATATGCATCGTCGCAGGATCTCTTCGTAACACTTGATAGCTTCCCGCTTCGAATGACGTAGATGATAAATGAGACATGTAGGCAGGGTGGCGAATGTGGTTGGTGTAAAGTCGAGAACCGAAGATGGAGACCAGGAGCATGCTGAAGCTTTTATGCGTGTCCACATCTCTCCCTATGTGAATGCTTCCAGTTAGCTGGAATAAAGGACAAAAAGAACTTGCCTTGTGCTGGGGTTGACCCACACGTTTGCCCCGCAATTAGAGCGTGCGATAGCATGACCAAAGAGGCGGTGCTGATTTACGCTAACGTGAGGCTGATCTGGCCGTAAATCCTCGGGCGGGAATTGTGTTGGGGACGGATCGTACCTGTCAAACTTGTGCTTGGTATTCACCGCTGCCTCGGGAAGTTTTTTACTTCGTGAGTCTCCACGAGTGCGGTGAGTTACCGCCGGTAACACGAGTAAATAGGACGCCACACGGAATTGCGAGGATCGACATGCCCACCTTCCCCACCCATAGATCAACAAGAGTTACGAGATAGGCTTTTGAAATATTTCATGCGCTGGTCCCGCAACTCGGGGCGATATACCGTCAGGACCACCCGCTGCAACCAATAACCAATGGCTCTATCGTCTGCACTTGCTTTGACAACATTGCGTCTCCACTAAATCATTCCCTAATAAACCGCACTTATCAGTACAGCACTAACATCTCTTGCTATCTTCATGCATGAGGAGGGCACTGACAGTCTTCGGTCGGGGGAAAATCATCCAAGGCTCCTCTTATTCCTCGATCCTCAGACAAGCATCGCCGTGCTATTTGGTTCGTTCTTGAGCAGTTCTCGCGCTACAGGCGCTGGCACGAGCCAAATGACGTAGAGCGGCTCTCAGGTCCAAGTACGATTTCGCTACAAACACTGATCTCACACCCAGGGGCAGTTGATGTCGACCGATTTGTTCGAAGGAGCGTGACCTCCACTCCAACCCAAAGTGGCGGTGGAAGCTCGCAGTTTTATCGTTATTGCCTTCATTTTCGGTGTAAAGTGTCGATCATTTTGCAAGGTGGGTATGGCGACATAGATCTCAGATGTATTGCACCACCCAACACGCTGGGAACGATCTGAGCCAAGCGTATATAACAGGTGTGTTGCCTGATTCACCGTGAGCTCTCAACCTAAACCTCACCCTCGCTCGACTACCTCGACACCTATCACCACGTCGTCCACATCAGCGCCGGCCCTTGATTCACGCTGTACATGAATGCAGTGAATTCAACTGTATGGCTATCTCTCGAAGGCGAAGTCGAGCAAACCCAGCTAGCTTATGGTGCGTGTTCATTGGCTGGGCAGCATG
>WIDE01000006.1:755946-766329 GCA_015039315.1 Clavulina sp. PMI_390
GTGTCCAACGGATAGTCCAGCACTATCTACAGCGTTATGTCCGTTTACATGACTGTAGGATCCTCACTAATTAGTCGGCTGGTACTCAATTTACGCAGCCACGCCGTCAACCCTCCGCAATTTGCGCAAGAATCCTTGTCGCCCACTACAAGTCCCATCGCTAGATCACTTGAGATCAGTCAGTTCTCTTAGCCATTCTCTTTCTATGGGAATAGGTTCAAACTATGGAATCTGTCGACACCACATCAGATTTGCCAGTTCAATCAGGAGGCTCGAGCTGGATATCTAGTATCCGTTCACCCAATTTATCCATATTATCTGTACTTATACCTAGTGCCTCATGCGAATATCCATCGGTATAATTCCTTGATCAGCTCTGTCCTTGAGCCGAATGGTGCACCAAGTGCTCAATTTTCTCACCGTCAATGGAAAATCTAAAAATGCATCCCTTTCAATGCCTGGTGAAAACACGAGCTCATCGAAATCTCCTTCAGGCGATCGATAGCCGTAGTGGTGAGCCCACTAATCAGTGAGGCATTGCCTACGTTCATGAAATGGCTCTTGACTAACTCTATGCATTAACTAGTGACAAGAAGATTCGTGGGTGAAATTGGATGGTTTTCATGACCCAATTCCTCCCCGCCCCCGAGTGTTGAATCTGGTGCACGATCACTAGTTCCTAATGAACATAGCAAGAGTCCATAACACAAGAGTACCAGCTATACGAGGAAACTAGAATTGATTTTCCCAGATGTGCCATTACTCCAATAGATACGTCCGTTGAATGTATCGAAGACAAATGCAAGCATGTGACGATATTCTACCTTAGAGCGCGGTATCCTCCATCCAGAGCCACAGAGCCGCTGCAGCGGACTGGACTTAAGGCGCTGAAACAACCGTAATGCCGCAAGGCTGTGGATTCCCGGACCTCGTGCCCTGGTATCCATGTGAAATAGCACCTGCGAGGCCTTTTTTGTGGGTGGAGGGACAACTTGTGACTGCTGTGACATTTAACCTGAATCGCGCTTGGTCGCTATCTTGACTTCTGGTCCATTTCATTGCTCCAAACCACGCAATCTCCGCACCGCTCGATATAAACCTTTCCAAAATACAAACTAGTCGCCCAAATCCCCTCGTTACCTGCTGCCTTTGTGCGTGATCGGTCATTAAGGTTGCTGAGAGTCACCTATTCCAACCTTGCACACTTCAGCTTGGATCTGCATCGACACGTCCCCGCCCCATTCTCCTGAAATTCCTCGAATTTTCGGTCACTACTTCATCGCTATGGACCAGATAGACCGTATCGGTGTTCTTCAGGCAGCACGTTTAGTAGACACCGAATTATCCGAACATCAGAAAGGGCAAATTCACGCCATCCTCACCGCCAAAACCCCCGAAAAATTCGTCACACTATTCAGCGATGCGAACCACTTCCGTCCTCTCCTCGTTTCGCAGATCGAACGCGCCAGTGATGGCCCTCCGGAGAGTTCAACTTCTGTCCAAGAGTTGCATGTCAACCCCACCATGAAGACAATACCGCCTAGGAAAGCCTTTGAATCCGTCCTCAAGGAGTTTTCTAATGGCGGATTAAAAGTTGCTCCCATTATTGGATTGTCTCCTACAGACACTACAGCTGCCGTGTTCCCTCCTCCAGCACGCTCGGACGCGTTTGGAACTCCAGATGCCAGGTGGCGATTATTCACAGATATCACTCACAACGATATTCTTGCAACGAAGAACAAGGTCTTTGACTCTAGGGAGCTGCTATATAATGACCATGAGACTGCTTGGAAACTCTTTCGAGTAATCGTTCAAGATTACGGTGATATCCTGGACGCAGTGAGTGTAATCAAGCTCCAAGCCTATCATTATATCCTAATTATTCGTCTGTAGTCGCACAGCAATATTGACTGGATATCCGTATCAAGAGAGATGGGTCGACCCTATGAGATAGACCCGCAGTTTACAGCCTATATCTATACGATCTACTATACGTATGTGGCTCCAATCGTCGCCTTTTGGTTGTGGGAGGTATATATTGTGATGAAGCAGCAGCTTGTTGCAAGTACGTTCGCCCAGAGATGGGAGATAAACCTGAAGACCTTCTCTGAGCCAGCGTATGATACTTCTATTGGGCATCTCGAGCAATTTCACTTACCCTCCTACCGGCCACATCCGCTACAGTCCTTCAATCGCTGAAGAAATCCCATCTTCCGCTCAACCAAGGTATAGCATTGTCAATGGTTCGTTGATCGTCGTGCTAATCGCTCTTGCATCTTCAGCTTGGAATTGCCATCCCGCATCTCTCTACACTCGTCTCATAAGCGAAAACCCCACGATACGTAGGTTCAAGTCATTGTTTTACTGTTGGAATGCGTCTGATGTGTTTATAGCGTGATGCATGCTATTCATAGCTCTTTCTCTGAATTGAACAAAGAGCTGTATAGTCCGCTCACCCAAGAACAGTTGGATGAACTCCCTCTATACGATCCACTCTCCTATGTCCATAAGGTCGCTGTCAATCAGAAATTACGTGCTGTCATCCGCCACTTACCTCAAGAGCCTGTCGAGCTCCTCTGCAATGTTGTACAATGGGTTCGTGGATCTTACTCTTTAATACTACGACTTGATGAATAATACTTATTCACAGGTACTAGACACCAGTCAGGACTACTTTGAGGAGCGGCGGAATATTATTAAACTTCTGCAAGATCTCTCTCATGCCCTTCCTGTTGGGAAACTTCCCAAGAACCTCGAGAATCCCTTCCAGAACCCTGAACGCCCCTGGAAGGATGGTGGCGAAGCCTACGTTATACGCCAAAAGAGCGGAGAGCACTGGTTCGCGATTCGGGTTCACAAGTACGCAAGCATGGAGAGGAGTGAGGTGTATTTAACGGACAAAGTAAATTGTCACTCCCCAGCAGGACGGGTTCCTTGGATTTTGCTAACATGCCTTGTAGCGAATCAAGAGATCGATCATTTTGCAACGGCAATTTCATCACAAAAATCTACTCGAAACATTCGGTATATCGTATGTTGACCACAAGCCCGCGATAGTGATGCCGTATATGGATTATAATCTCCAGGAGTACCAGCTCCAGAACGACCCCGAACGAGGCTGTCTGGTGAGTCTGTAGAGCTCGTATCCCTGTTCAAAGCCCCTCACTTCTTGCAACTAGATACGGGATATATCCGACGCTCTCATATACCTACATAATCATCACCAAGTTCATGGCGACCTCCACTGGGTGATTTGATTCGCAATCGCTTTGGATCGTTGTTTTCTGATCCCTCTGTCTCTTTTAGGCTAATGTCCTCGTAAAGAAACGCCCTGCTACAGCTTCTGCAGTACTGGCCGACTTTGGTATGAGTCGGATAGTTTTTGGGGGGCAAAATTCCACTTCGACAGACGCTTACTGGTCCCAAATGGTGCCTTTCATGCCTGAGGAGATTCGTCGAGTCATAGATGCCAAGCGTCGCGCTGCAGCTGGTGACGACGACGGTGATATGGATGACGAGGCGCCAGAACCTGAGGACGTCGAAATCCGACCTGATAGCTCAACAGACATATTTTCCTTTGCTGTGTTAATTATAGCGCTCACCGCCTCCGCTGTAGGGGAGGAAGTTGGCTCTCTGGACAAAAAAGGCAATCTCAAGCTTAGAGCCGAAGTCAACAGGCTACGCCGCAGTTCTCCTCAACGCCGACTTGCATACAGAGGCGTTCAGAACGACGCATTATTCATGCAGCTGATCTGTAATATGCTGTCGGATACCAAGGCTGTTCGCCCATCTATTGAGGAAGTTCAAGGCCATCTCCCTCAGGCAATTATCATGCCAATTTCTGAATAGCTGCATAGTCATGCACGTAGAACGAAATCAATATATTATAACGCAAGTAACGCTTCTATGCGGAAAATCGAGCCCAACCTAGAATTCACTTCCAACATGTCCATATCCCTATCGAGGTTGGCCATGTCACAGATAAGGTTCCACAGTGCCTCCCCTTGCCGTAGAGTTAATTGATGGAGATGTTTCAGTTTAGCTGGCATATCGATTGCCTCTGCCTCATTTTCTTCCATTTCTTCCAGACGCTCCCGCGCTTCGTTGAACATTCTGAGCGAGGATCGCATTGAGTCATTTGAAGGGCTCGCCATCGCTGTGGCAAGGAACATGATACCACATGAATAGATGTCATTTCGCTTGGATGTTGGGAAAGGCCGGCTTTCATTCCAGTAATATCGTCTTGTGATCATGGAGGTCTCATGAAGGTGTGACCTGCTCATCCCAAAATTCCACAGGCGAATATGGCAGGCCTCATCAATAACAGCATTTGGCTAGATGCTTCAGCTCAGCTCATCATCTGAGATAACCGAAAATGATTGGAGAGTTAAGTACCCATTGTAAATCGTCGTGAATGACCTCGTGCATATGCAGATAGCCCAGCCCTGCTCCCAGTCCCGCGATCTATCAAAGGTATTAGAACTCAAGTAGAAGAGAGTCTGGGGGTTCGTACCAGACGGCAGACATCGGAGAGGTCGTGGTAGAATGGATACCTAATTTGAAGTTTCGGTATCGTAGCGCACACGATCCGCAGTGGTTCAAATTCGTATTCGTCCAGAAAAACACCCCTGATAGGCATGATGTTAGGGTGCCGACACTGAGATTGAATCGCAATGGCACGGAGAAAGGACTGAAACGGATCATTTAAAACGTCACCGTTTTCTCAATACGATACTGCAGACCTTGTGCGCATCCCACATCTTGGGACAACTCTGTTTTCCATCCGTCCATGTAACCAATACTGAGACATTTTCTGCCGAAATAATGCATGGGTAGACTCTGACGCCGCCTGCAAGGTAGTGGTCCGAGGAATGGTATTGGATCGGATTGATCCAAAAACGTGATGGCATGTTTAGAGAGTTTTGGACCAAGCTAATATAAAGAGTTGTCACAGGGTGGCTCATCGGCATACCCTCGGAGGTTCGAAGCATCTAGACTTTGTCGTGTCAGTGAAACGGCCGCCTCAATGGAGTAAACTCATTCTCACCTCATCAAGTATGTCTAGCATAATACGCGCGAGCGACCCTTTGAGTTCGCAGATCACCCGCCTCGCTGTGTCATCTGCTGCAGCAGAATGGAGCCAAGCGTCAATGCCGCCTTGGAAACCATGCGAATCAATGAAGTGGTGCCACTCGCGCGTGATTCCGAGGACAATAGCAATTAGGTTTAGCCCTCTCAAGAGAGGTGTGAGGTCCCAATCTCTATTGTCTGGTCAGATTCCAATAGGTAACTTGGTAGCTACACACACCTTCTAGTTGCCAAGTCCCATGCTTGTAGCGAAACCTCCAACTCGAGATCACTGAAGCATTCACGCAAGCGAATTTGGGCGAGCCACAAAGCGACAAGAGGGGCGAGTTGGCGAAGGTAAATTTCAACCATGTTATTAGCTATTGAGTCGCTCAGGCCCAGTTTAATGCATAGAGAGGACCAGTCTATATTGGAATGCGCCTATGTAAAATCTGATGGGTTATCTCCACTTCCTTGGATTTACAGTGATAGTCACCTCATCAAGAGCACTCCCATAATCCAAAACCACGGTCGAGAATATAGCGTACATGTCTTGGTGACTAAGTCCCAAGGTGGGCTCAAAGCCTCTACGCCTGCTAAAATCCTTGTACATGTCCACAAATAACTCGCTGGGCAATAGGGCTTTATGACGTTCCTTTGTTGGAATATAGTCCGGATCCCCGGGTTCTGGAGAGTCCGGAAGCATGCCCGGAAGAAATAGATAGCACATCACATGGGAAGAGACATCATCAGCTGGGAGCACCTTGGGCAGGGCAGGGCTGTTGGGAGCGTTTATCGCGTCGGTCTCAGTGGCCGCACCATCGATTTGGTTTGCGGCCGATTTTGGGAAAATAAAGTTGGATGCATCAAGATAAGTGCCCCGAGATGGGGCCCGAGGTGGCGGAGAGTTAGGGATATCGAATGGTGATGGGGTCACAACCGCTAGGACCTCACGTTCTTCAACTGAAGATCTCGCATCGAGAGACCTCGACCTGCGCAGAGGCTGGGGTAGATTGTCCTCCGCTTTCAATGATGGTGTGGGGGTGGCCCCCTCATCTATTCGCTCAATGGAATGGCTAAAGTTGCTTCCGCTGTGTCGCCTCCCGGTGAACGGGTTAACCGAGCTCAGGAAGGCAACACCTTTATGAAAGAGGGATGTTTCAGCCTCGGCCATCCGTTGGAGAGGTGAGGGTGTGTTCTTGTCTCTTCCCCCCCGTTATACTGCGCCGTTGCCTATAACAGTCGATACTGCTGAGTTTGGAGGATAGAGTGCTTGGGGCTGAAGGCACTAGTAGTGAGCCGGGGTTCAACCACTGGCATACCTGATTCAATCGTGTCACCAAAAATGACGATTTGCAGAAATGAGGTCACGGATCAATATCGACGAACCGACAACACAGTGCACTGGGAGCGTCACATCCAGACGTCGCGACGTTACGGTCACCAGCTGGCCCTCAGAGCTTGGTCACACGCTTCGACCAAGAATGACCCTCGGAGTACACGCGCGAGGTCTGGATCAGGTGGCAGATAGGGAAGAAAAGGGACGAAGATTCGAAGGTTGGTGTTTATATCGTCATTACAACATTAGTTCATCACCAGGGCCCAAGGGCAGGATGGTTCAAGATATGTGAGCATCTTCATGGCGTGGTATTTTGAAGAAAGTTTTGCTGGAAGGGGGGTTGCTGGCCATCACAATCGAAAGAAATAAGCGACTAAGAGCGGAATTAGAGCGGAGGAGCTACTTTGTTGGAAGAAACCATCGTCTGAATCCATTCATACATGACTGACAGCTCTTCCAGCACTTGGAATCCCTCCCCCTACCGTATCGTCTTGGGAACATGACATTCTGCTAAAAGCTGCGCATAAGAGCTTCTGTAAAATCGACGCACATAACTTATTGAAGAAGTATTGCAGGACCGAAGTAAAGCGCGCTCGGTTGTCAGCCTACCACTTTGGTCCTTTATACATAATACCCTGGGCCATGCAATCTTCACATCACTCAATTGAATCACGTCCATTTTCCATATCTTTTTTCTCGTACCCTCTTTGTCAACTCGCCGCCTTTGTGTGCGCGATCCGCTACAAACCTTGTTCAAAGTCAACCCTCCCGACACTATATCATCAAGCCGAATCTTTACTACCACGGCCAGAACGCTTCAAAACCCTCACCAACCTCGTGCGGTGATACTATCGCCATTATATATCCAATGGACTGTCGTGCTACTCTCCGCGCAACTCTCCTCGTAGATGGTCACCTATCCGAACTCCAGTCACAGCAAATCCACGCCATATTGGCGGCACACATCCCCGAACAGATCATCACTATCTTCAATGACGCAGATCGTTTTCGTCCTCTCCTTGTCCCAGAACTCCAGTATAGCGAGCCCCTTTACCTTCCAGAGGAACTAACTGCGAGGCCAGAGTTGTATCTTAACCTTACCATGCAAACGATGCCTCCTCAGGAAGCATTTACGGCTGTGCTGGAAGGATTCCTTCGTGGAAAGTTGAAAGTTGCTCCTGTTACCGGACTATCCCTCTCTACTACACCTCCTCGGCACATGCTGGCAGCTTCGGTACTGCAGAAGTTAAATGGCGATTGTGTGCAGACGTCATTGACCCAGACGTCCTCCCCAAAAAACCAACTCACTCTAGACCTCCGGATCTTCTATATAACGGTCACGAAACTGCATGGAAACTATTTCAAGTAATCGTCGGAGAGTATGGTGAACTCGGTAAATTTGGTTACTCCAGATGTTTTTGGCGATTCTTATCTGCCTTGTGTAGTCCCATAGCAATATCGACTGGATCGATGTTTCTAGGGAGATGGGCCGACCCTATGCGGGGGACCGCCAATTTACGGCCTACCTCTATGTGGTTTACTTTGACTATGTGGCTCCTATTGTCGCTCTGTGGTTATGGGAAGTTGACCTTGTGATCAAACAGCAGAGCACTGCAAATGATTTTGCGCGTAGATGGCATGTAGAATCGAAGCGTCTCTCTGAGCCAATGTAGGATATAGCTCACTCAAAGCTTGGCCATGGTCACTCACTCCATTGAGTCTCTCCCTATGTAGCCCTTCGACCACTTCATCATTTCCACCTATTGCCCAATCGGGGTACGGTCTGTGACGATGACTATGTCGGAATCTGGATTTACCGAACGATTTTTCGGTCGCAGCTTGAGTCCTACAACTCCTACTCTACTACGGTCATCTCATGAGCTGATACCGACTAATCTGTAAGCTCACTCCCACCTTTTTTAATGTAACACCTAGCTAATGCTCGGCACAGCGTGATGCAAGCCATCCACGAATCCCTCGTAAATCTTAACAATGTGCTATACTCTCCCCTCACCTCCCAGCAGCTGGACACGTTGGCTCAGCTCGACCCTTTCTCCTACGTGAAGACAGTCGCCACGGAACAAAACCTTCGAGCCGTGATTCGCAAGTTACATCAGCAACCGTTGGAGCTTATATGTGATATTACGCAGTGGGCTCGTGCCTATTCCCCCTATATTTCGACACAAAAAAGTCATCACAAACTTCCTTATAGGTACTAGACAAATATCAGACCTATGTAAGGGAACGACCAAATATTATCAAGCTTTTGCAAGAGTTATCGCATGGCCTCCCTATTGGAAAACTACGGCAAAATCTCACATGCATTATCAAACATCCTAAACCTATCTGGAGGAGCGGGGGAGAAGCCTATCTCAAGCGTATCAGGATCGGACAATACGGATTTGTGATTCGTATCCACAAATATCCAAACGAGAGGAGCCTTGCATACCAGGTAGACAAGGTAAGCGAACATCCCTTTCCGACAATCTGGCATAAATTGACAGCCGAACAATTTTGGAGCGAGTCAAAAGGTCAATCATTGGGCAACGGCAATTCCACCATCCAAATATTATCAAGATATACGGAGTCTCATATGATGAAGATGTGCCGTCCGTGGTAATGCCTTGCATGCACTCGAACCTAGAGGGATATAGTCTTCGGGATGATTTGGAGCGGTGGCATCTGGGAAGCACATGGAGTGCATGTTTGATGATTTTTTGTCGTTGCTTAGCGTTCCTAAGCAGATGAAGGATGTCTGCGCAGGTCTTAGGTACCTACATGACAACCACCAAGTGCATGGGGACCTTCAGTGGGTGAGAAAGGTTACGCCACTTCTGACGTCGATAACTCAATCGTTTTGCCTCAGGGAAATGTACTTGTCGAGAAGGCTCCTAACATCGCTCGAGCGGTGCTAACTGACTTCGGCACGTCTCGAGTGACATTTGCTAACCAGAATTCCACTACGACGGGAGCTTCTTGGTCCAAGATGGTGCTTTTCATGCCGCAAGAGATCCGTCAAATCGTCAGTGCGAATATACAGCATCAGATGGGCGCGGGAATTATCGACGGGGCACCAGAAACTATTGAATACAAAATCCGCCCTGACTCACAAACTGACATATTCTCATTCGCCGTGGTGACCATGGCACTCTCTAGATCACCACTACGATCCATGATTGGTAATATGAGCACAGAATCACCACACATCCTCGACGTCGAAGTTAATGGACTACGTAGCGATACTTATTCGCCTCAGCTCACCTACAGGGGAGTTCGAGATTTTGGGGGATTTATCACGCTTATTCGCAGGATGCTGTCAGACAGCAAGACCCATCCATCAACGACGTCCACAAGATCCTTTCTCTTGTGATGGATATTCCAGAACATTCTTATTAGCCTTCGCTCTTGTCATTATGACCTTGATATAGTGATGAGATTGACCATATATAATGGAGGATGGATTGCTCCTCAAGAGTAGAAACTTTAGGCTGTAGTTAAACCAGCAAAGATGCTTTACCTGAGCGCACCGCCACTCGTATAATGGGATTTCGCGGCACGGCTCACCTATGAAATGATAGACGGGAGCGTGAAGGGCTATCTGTGGCTGATGGTTGAGAGGGGCACATTGGCGCTTAAAATGATCCTAACCGGATCGGTCCGTTCCGGCGGGTGACCCGATTCCGGTCAATGAATTGTGGAACGCGAACGGATGGGCTCCACAACGCCCTCGGCAGTCGCACGACACAGCCAAAGCATATTAGCGAGTGCGGCTGCAGGGCAGGAGCAGTTACTAGCAGGACTGGTTGAGCCTGTGCCGCTGCGATATTTGAGTCGAGGAGGAGTGGGCTATACTCCCAGATGCATTTATACCTCAATCCCATTTTGATTGAATAGTATACAAAACATTTTTGATGGAACATGCGCACTAGATTGAGTCAGCGGGGCTCGGGAATGATTGCCCTGCAAGGCGCGCCGCT